>BMAV01014673.1:12557-32246 GCA_019973955.1 Trichonephila inaurata madagascariensis | reverse complement strand
TTCATACGATTAAAGCAAACATGAATAACATCATGAAAAGTGTACGTACTTAAAATAATCTTAGTTCGTTACTCACTGCGTGTTTTTTCTTCCACAGATTACATCCATGATGTTCTACCTCCCTCCAGTCTCTTGGGCTACGACCGAGGCTGTGACAGGTTCTCTTTTGACAATTCCCGAGATGATGTATTCGATAAAGAACTCGATCTCAGTAGTCGGAATAGAGAAAGAAGTAGAGATCCAGACATTAGTGATGCTTCCTCCTTTTGCAGTCGGGTTTCTGAGAGCAGTCTGAGTCCTGGTCTGGTGGCCCCATCGGCACCCACGTCACCTCCAATTCCACCTACTGTAAGCAGAGGTAAGAAAATAAAATTATTATTTGTTGTTGTTTAAATTTAAAGCTTTTTCTCTCTGGCTATAGCAATAATAACTCTACATGATGCTGGATCGAGAGAGAGAGAGAGACTTAATGTAATAGTTTATTCCTTACTTATTTGTAATGTCTTTCTTAATATTGAATAATTAGTTAATGAACTTTTTTTTTGTTTTTATAACTTTCTGTTGAATTATGTTAAATGAATTTATAAACTAAATTAGTTTTTAAGAATTCTTTTTGAGTTTTGTATGTAAAAAACACATCATTTCTTTAAAAAAAACACACATGCACCATTCAAATAATTGATTGAAAATTATATATTTAGAATTTAAGCTTTAAAAAGACACCTAAATCGAAAAACTACATCTAGTAATAATTGTAATGTTTGATTTTTATAATGAAAATATTTTTATGCTTTCGCAGTCATTTATAAGAAAAAGTTTTATTGAATCAAAACATCTAAATTTTTCCAATGTCTTTTTAATAAAAAAAAAAAAAAAACGTTGAATTTATGAAAACTCTTAGCTTGAACTAGTACATTAGGCACTTATCACTTTCCCTTTATTTATTAATATATAAGGTGATAATAATTAAAGCTCCATTTTCAAAATTCTGCAGAAAAAAAAAAAGACTGCTTAGAATGACTTCAAATTTAAACTGAATATACTTGAAGAAAGGAAAAACGGTATGGATAAAACATAAGAAAAAACATCATTGGCGTTTTCATTGTGTATTGTTTGTACGACTTTTGATCCAAAGATAGTTAAAAGCAGTTTTTCCCCTTCCAATGCATTACGACCTTGGCGTGGTGTGGATGGGCTTTTCACTGACAGTGCAACATCTTATTCAATGACTTAGAAGTAATTTTCCATTAAAAGACCAGAAAAATTATGCACATTGAACCGTACAGTTGGTTAAAGGTGCAATTCATGTCAAAGATGTCGTAATTCGATTCAAAATGCCTTTTGTAACCGAATCCACTTCGATTAAGCCGCTTTAGGTGCTGTCTGTCTGCAAATACACATTGGAACTTTTTTATACCACATGCTTCGCCCCCCCCGCTTCCCTTTTCAATTATGTTAATTTCAAATGCATTTTGGAAGTGTAGCTTTAGTTATAATTACCTTGTATTTACGTTTTAATTTGAATAATACTTTTTTTATCCAGTCTTATACAGAGTGCTATATTTTAATGTAATCAAGCTCATTTAACTCTTATCTAATACACAATTTTCTATTTCTAGTAAATTCGGGTGGCTTGGATCCTCAATTCCACGTATTCACTAACGGAGTCACTGTCAGTTACACATACGATGCATTTTTCGTTTCCGACGGACGCTCGAGGCGTCGAAATGCTCTGGGACTTCCCGAACAGACGACTCACCGTGAAAGACCTCGTTACACATGCGGTGAGTGTGGCAAACACTACGCCACATCTTCCAACCTGTCCAGGCACAAGCAAACTCACCGAAGCCCTGACTCGCAGCAGGCCAAGAAATGTGAAACCTGTGGCAAAGTGTACGTTAGTATGCCAGCTTTAGCCATGCACCTTCTTACACACAACCTCAGCCACAAGTGCGCTGTCTGCGGCAAGGCCTTCTCCAGACCCTGGTTACTCCAGGGGCACATGAGGTCACACACTGGTGAAAAGCCATTTGGGTGTGCTCACTGTGGGAAGGCCTTCGCAGACAGGTCTAATCTCCGGGCACACATGCAGACTCATTCGGCTTTCAAACACTACGCCTGCGCCAGGTGTAACAAGTCCTTCGCTCTGAAGTCTTATCTCAACAAGCACTACGAATCTTCCTGCCTCAAAGACCCTGTTCTTGGAACAATGCCTATGAGCCCAAACCCCCAGCCGATGCCTCCTGATTCGAGATTGCTGTTGAGAACGTAGTTGGAGATGCTGTTGTAAGTTTTCATAGACTGCCAATGAAAACTGAACTGCTTTTGTTGCCTATTAAGTTTATTCATCAGACAAAATCTGATAGACAGATAAATTCTGTAAGCCTTCCTTCCTCAAACAATAATGTCTAAAAAGACTGCAAATTATAGACTTTTAACTTGGGAACCACATCAGTGGCATCTAATGTATACTACTATTATATTGCGGATTGTCTAGTTTAAGAAACCTTCAAGAAGATGTGTTCTTTATAACGGCGGTCACATTGGTGTGATTCAAGAAAACTAAGCAACGAACCAATGGACAAAAAATGATGACAAAAAACTCAGCTATATATATAAAAGGGAACCAAAATCATGAATTGTTGATTGCGTCCAAAAATCGTTTAAATATTTAATACTTGCAGTTGTTAAAAAATGTATATATTTTTTCTTTTTCCAAAACCATGGTTCAAGATTTTCATATGAAGGACGACGAAAATTTTCGTGATAAGCATAAAGCTTGTTTCTAGTTAACTTGTACATAGCATTGCTGAACAGTTCTCGCTTTTTTCCCCTTCAGATCATTATTTCAATAGGGGTAATACAGGAAAATTAAAATAAGTATTATTTATTTATTGAAATATGTGGCAGTATTGATATATATTTAAACGTTTTTAATGGATAAAATAAATATTTTCTTAAATGTGCACAATTAACCATCGCACAGTATTACATTTTAGCTAAATTTAATGGACATTAGAAGTTTCGTTTTAAAAGATAATAAAAAACTAATAACTGAAAATTTTTGTAAAGAAATAACTCTTGATATTTCATATTACTAAATATGTTCCAAGGCAGTAATTTTCTTCGGTGTTTCAACTTATGTATCTTATGTCATGCTTTGATTATATTATGAGATCTTTTTTGCATTTGAAAAGCATAATGAATCCAAGCTGTTTGATCATTTGATTTTTAACCCTTTGACCGGAACATTCGTCTCTCAGACGAGGATGATTTGCTTTGATGCCGGTAGATAACGCTGTGGTGTGATTTTTGGGGTGGGCTGCCTTGTCATCTTCAGTTGCAGTATCCCTAGTGTAGTTTTTTGGGTATTTTTTATGTAATTCCAGCAAGGCTAAGCAGATTTTGGGTTCTGTTTGAGGAACAGTCTGTTCTACCCAGTGAGAGTGACACGTGGTGGTACATGGCGATTTTTTTCAACTCACGATCTGTGCGATTTTTCTTATCTATCGTTTTTTTCGATTTTGGTATTATTATTTTTACATGAATATAAATAATTCCTATTCAGGTTTTATAAAAATACTAGTCACAATACTTGTGATAAAATACGTTAATATAGTGTGCCTCATAAAGACTTAAATATTAAAAATTCTACTGAATTTCATGAGCGATAAGGGCATTTAAAACAGTCCTTAAGATAATAAAATTCAAAACAATTTGAGTACCCATCTGTCAGACGGATGTTTCTAAGAGCGGCAAAAAAAAACTGATATGTTCCGGCCAGAGGGTTAATTTAGTGAGAAAATACACGAAGGACAACTACGACATATTATCAAAAGAAGGAAAATTAGATCAAAATTCAAATACTGACATTTAAGTTAAAATAACTTAATTTATTAATACTTAGATGCTTAAGATTAATTTTTTTGGCTAATCATTTGAAACTGAATAAAATATTCCATGTAATTAAACATTTGAACTATTTATTTCCAGAAACTTCCATATATTTCTTCAACTATTTTTAAAGGCTTATATATTTCCCCAAACCAGGCACTATCTCGGCCAAAACAACCTTAAGAATCTGAATCTACCATGCAACAAGCAATTCAAAATCCTCTGACATGACATATGATGCATAGTAATGTTGTAATAGAATAAATCCAGGCATACAGCAAATCCATTTGTAAATCTTTTTGAGGGATTCAACCTCATATTTCTCTTTGAAACAATAAGGATTCTCCATAAACCTCTCAATTTTAAAAGCGCAGGAAGGGGTTTTTTTTAATAAAAAAAGTCTTACAAATGCATACTTATTCACAAGGATCTTTAAGGATTTTTCCAAGGGCTTAACATAATCTTTTCAGAGATGTTTACAGTCATTTATCTGTTGGATGCAATACTCCTATTTCAAAATATGCATAAAGGACAAAATGCCTTTTGTTGAAATGTATTTTTAAGTATTGATGACAAAAAATATATTTCTTGGAAAATTATAATAGAATTATATAGGTTAAGCCATGGATATATTAAAAAAATTTTTCTTAGCTAAAGAAAAAAAATTGTTTTTAATTTTACAAAATATACACTCAAATTGGTTTTCAAAGTCATAAAAATAGGAAGATTTATGTATTTTAGTGTAACATATTTTTTCAACCATTAGAATATAAAAAATTGAGAAAAAAAATCTTATTGAAAATGATTTTGTTATTGTAAAACATCAATAAATATGCAAAACAAAAAAAATCTATTTGTGCAAGTGCAATGTTCAGATGAGTTATTTGTTTATTATAAATAATTCAATGCAATATTTAATGCAATTATTGAAAGTTCGAGGCAAAAAATAATTTTAAGGCCATATTTAGTAACGGTACATATAATTGTTTGCTAAATACGGGCTTAGAGAAAACAGCAAAATAACCAGTCTAAATTAATATATTTTAAAATATATTATTTGAAATTCATTAAATATTTTCAGTGAATATAAGTCTTCTAAATTCATATATTTCCTAAAAAGTTTTTTTTTTTCAAATTCTTTGGAAAATTTATAAAAACCTACTTGAAAATAAATATATAGCTTTACAATTAAAAAAGTACAAATCATCGAATTAAAAAATTATGGGTACTATATAATGGAATTTGAATTTTTATCCTGAAAGAGGATTTTACATTTTATTAATGTTTTTAAATCTTATGTCCAATAATTTTTTAACTTTATATTCAGTCTTCTAACTCTACCTTATAGGAGTTCTTTTAAAACAGGAAAATTTGATTCTGACCACGATATATTGGCAAAGACCATAAAAACTAAATAACAGAAAACAGTTTAAGAGCCATATCTTAAAATGTAAGATTAATTCTAATTATAAATGTGATATGATCAAAGATTTTTGAGTAGTAGATTTTACTGAAAATTAATGAACTCGAAGTAAGTTGAAAATCTTAAATAAGAAGCTCGTAGAAACAAACTTATTTTAATTATTTAAAATATTTAGTCTTGATTTTAAATGCTGTTTGCCTGCTATTTCTAACTTTATTTTGTTTGAAAGATACGTCCGAAAATATATTTTATAAAATAACTATCCTTTCAGTAATGCAAAAAATAAATATTCATTCATCCAACAACACTGTTATTTTGAGCCAGACCAATAAAGTAAACCAGCACTAAAAACAAATGAGAAAAATAATTACCGTATCTGTATTAATTAAAAAGTAACCTCATTTAAGGAATTTTTAAGATTCTATAGGCTCTCTTGTATTAAAAGCTTTATAGAAATAGATTATTTTAAAAGGCGCGTGAAACTTTTTCTAGCATTAGTTTAAAAACTAATTCATTATTAGTATCAGACTACTTTTAACAGTAGTATAAATATGTATATAAATACCTTTCATATTTGAAAAAAAAAGAATTCTCTTTTAATTATGCATTCTTTATTACTTAAAAAAATCGAAGTGCAATTTTCGAAATATAAACTAGTCAATTTCAAACATTTGGGGGTGAGGTAGTATTCAGAATATATTTCGCTTTCTAAGAGATAGAAAATTATGCTTTTTACACCAAATCATCAATAATATACAGACTCCATTAAAAAGTTCCAGCGCTCATTTCTATGTGAACAGTTATACAAAACTTTTCAAGATGCACAGTTATTTTAAATCGTTTTAAATGAATTATTTATTGGTATAAATATATGCGATGTTTAAATAACTGCTAAATTATTCTATTTAATGGGCTAAATTGATGAAGGTCATAGGATAATTGCAATCACACTTTCTCCATTAAATTCAAAACTGATATTAGACTTTAATTTGTTATGATTTTTGCAAAATTTAGGTAAAATTTTAAATTTGATAATTGGCTAAATGTTCAAATACTAAGATTTTTCAAAAAGTTTTTCAAAATTAAAGAAGTGTTTATATTATTCGTGTACTTTTAAATCAAGTGCACTTGATTTATCTATTGGTGTTATTGTTGATAAATATGTACTTTTTAATGAAAGTCTCTGAAAGAAGCAAGAGTTTGAGACAGCGTAGTACATCAACTGATTGGCTAGAAACACTTGATTGTGGTTATCATATGACTAACGACGTTACTTGAATTAAGCCCATTGAAAAAAATAAATAATTTTTACAATTTTATTTTGCTATATGTTTAACTATTAATATTTTTTTCATTGTTATTCTGTTTTTGATCAATATTTTTACACCAATTATGTGGAGTTTTCCTGCATGTGTTTATAAAAGAAGGAAAACGTGTTAAATAATTTTATTTAAATACTAGTTCATTTGTTCATGTTATTTTATTACGCGATCATTTTTTTAAAAAAACATTTTGTTTTGAAGTATACTGTTGCTAATGATGCATAAAATGATAGATAATTTATAGCTATGTATATGCTGTTTCTGTAACAATTTTAAAATTTTATGCACATCTTTTACTTATTTTTTGCGAGACTCCTGTAAACACATCGAAAGATTTTAGTAATAATTATTTTAGGTAAAATATCAATTTACATACTTTATACTTCATTTTCTTAAAATTTAATAATCTTAAGATAAAATTAAATAATTATGAAGTATGTTAAGTTTTTCACTGCATGTATTATTTTATGTCTTTACATTACCAATTTTGTTGAAAGAGTAAGTTTCTTAACTATATTTCAAGGATTTTTCTAATTTTCTATTGCATACATTTCACTATTATTGCACTACTATTTATGCATCTAAAAAGATGTTATACATTCCGTCAATTCCGAAAGCAATAAAAACTGTCCGGTAATAACCGAAAGCAATAAAATCACACGTTTATTGTAAATAAGTAATAAAGAAGACAACGATGTCCAAATACTCAGCAATAATATTTCACTCATTGGTTATACAAACAAGCAATAAAATGCTATTGAATACCAATAGTGCAGTTCGTTACAGATGATGATATATATCTATATATATATATATATATATATATATATATATATATATATATATATCTGTACATAAAGTATATTTAGTTACTTTTGCCATTTTCTCATCTCTAGTCAAAGCGAGAGATTCCTGTAAATTTATATATTACAAATGCAAATAACTTTTGCTATTTGAACTGATACTTAAAAAAAATAAGTATTGTAGATATTCAAATTGTTCTTCTTAAATATTTCTGTTTTTTTCAGGAGAAATTATGAAATAATAAAGTCTTGTTTCTGAAGTTGATGGTTTCATTTATTTTAAGTTGCATTTTATGACCTGTGCAATGTGTTTTATATAAGATATGTCACTAATTATCAACATTTACTGCAACAGAATGTTTTCAATTTTTACAGATTAATTTTACTCTTCGTGTTTTTAAATTTTTTTTACTCTTTGTAAAAGACGTTCTGAAATTGAGACAAAAAGGAAACATTCAATAAAGAGTGATTACAAATAAAAAAAGTTTTCAGGATTTTCTACTTTGGGTAAATCTACAATGAGAAAAACAATGTACATTCAGCAAATAGACAAGACAAAGAGAGATAATTGCCTTGCAAAAAACCATTTTATCAATGTATTTAAAATAAAAGGAGAGTGACAATTTTGTGTCCATTCTCTGTAAGTACAATTCAAAATATACATAAAAATCCCAACATTCTCTCAGTTAGGAAAATAAAATGAGGAGTGATAAAAATTAATTGAAAAGTAACTGAGATTTATAAAAAAAAATGTATAAAATTGAAATTGAAACTAAGGATATTGTTATAAATATCTTCTGTACCTTGCTATAAATGAGCGAAACAATCAAAGCAGAAAAATTTCTATGTTTGTGCAAAAAAACAAAAAGGCATTATAAATTAGTATGGCATTAGAGATTCAATAATTACTATTTCAAACAAAACTGAAATTTTATGAATTTATTTTAATATTTTATCTCAGAAAGTGAGCTGGAATTTGTTGGATACTACAATATATGAGCAAAATGTATTTAATAACAGCAGCAAATCAGATATTTTTAGAGATTTTATACATTTAAGATACAAATTTACAAATAGTATTGCGATACTGATTAAATTTTTTAACGTACATTTTATAATTCCCTAGCATTTTAAAATGTTTCTTAGACATAATTTGGAATGTTGAGTTTAAATCGAGCCAACGGAAGCCTAATTTGTATCAATTTATGAGTAAAATATATTAACATTTACAACAATGAATTAACTTTCGCAGACATACTTATTACATATATATATATAACAGTGCTTAAATATTTTGAAATATTATTGTGCAGAATTGCCAATGTACAAATTATTTCCAGAGACCATTTTGGAACAAATCAGTAATATTTGTATCAGTTTTCCTTCATTGAAAATCTTAAAATAAGTTAAAATGAATAGATGTAGTCACGAACAACTTTAAAATTATAATATATTCATTGATCAGTTAACATTTGTTTGTGGGGAAATAAATTTATTCTTTAATAAACATTGCAAATTGTTGTTTCAATTATATTTTCTATTAAATTATTTTAACCAATGTTTCAGAAAAACGGATCTACTGGAACAATTTACAACTTAATAAAGCGTCATTTGAAACGTTTTAAATCAGATCTGAAAATATTTCTGGAAAAATTAAAAAACAAACCATCAATACATGTTTTCATAAAATGCTCTAGTTTAAATAACCATTACAACAGTACAAATATTTTGTGGTAATTCTATACATGAGCTGTACTAAAATCTAACTTAGTGTTTAATTTGAAGGGCAATTACTTGAGATAGGATTTAAACAACACAAATCACGATTTTCCCCCCTAAATTATACTTAAATTTGAAAAAGAAAGAACTTCATGTATATATTTGTTTTAGAACGTGTGTTATGCGTTCTGATTCGTGATGTGGTCTATACACTTTCAAATGCAATTTATATGGATGTTTTGTTACTTACGTATTATCGCAACCTATTGGCGACATTATATGAAACGAGGCACATGGTTGCCAATTCAGCGCATACGACACATGCGAAATTGGGGGTGCCAACTTGGCGAGTTTTCTTGAACGTTGGCAATTGTTTCTATAATACTTAAGTACCCCTGTTTTTGATATAGAACAGGCATTTAAATTGCAGCTTGCGCCTGTATTTGATAATAAATAATAGGGTTTTAGAGGATCTTATCATAAAGCTTTTAATCAGAATTATGAACAGAAACAGAAGGGAGATGTGTGTGATCGACTATAGCCACTAAAACTTTTTAACCCTCTAAGCGGTCTGCACGTAAAGTCTTGCCATTCTGGAGATGCTTCGAAAATGCACCGCACGTATTTTTTTGCCGTCAGGTGGGGTTTCCAAAAGCGGTTGAGCCGTATTTTTAAGAATGCGGCTCGGCCGCTTTTGGGAATCTAGCTTGAAGGCAGAAAAAGCATCTCTGGAATGACGGGAATTTACGTGCAGACCGCTTGGAGGGTTAAAACCCTCTACAAGTATTTCTCAGTTTACTATTTGTATAGCTGTTGCAGCATTCCTCTTGAACCTTGAAATTATGGTATACCTTTAGCATAAGTATTAAACACAGTTCTTGTATATACATATATATACATTACATATATTAATTCCTCACTGTGAAATTGTATAACATGCAAATCTATGTGTAACTTCTGCCATTACATTCTTATTTCTTTTATTTCAATTCATATAAGGGGGAAAATATTCCAATTATTGCTCCCCATTCTTCCCTTTCACATTATTAATAAAATCTCTAAAAAATTAAAAAACTTAAAATTTAAAATTTAACATTCAAAATGAATATCAAAACAATTTTAATTTAAATGTCATTGACTATACACTTGAAATCTATAAATGTTTTCGGGGCAAAATATGTTTTATTTTTTAAAGCATCGTATAAAATAATTTTTCTTTTAATTACAGATATTTGGATTATAATTCAGTTAAGTACTCGATTCAAAGGGAGTTTTTTCTGTTGTTACACATACAAAAACATTTATCGAAACGTATTTCTTTGACTCGAAAAATTTGCTTAAGGCTAGAATCTAAGTTCAATCACTTTTCCCTGGCCTCTCCGTACCTTTTTATCAGGTAATTTTATTTAGATAAAATTCATGACAGGATCTTAGCATTTTGATTTGACGAAGAAATTGCGTAAATTTCCTCTTTCATTTACAAAGTTCGTGTGAATTTGATTAATCATTCTTTTACACGATGCAACGTGTTCAATTGCATTTCTAAAACAAATGACGAATTTCAAAACTTTCCAAAAGTTCAAGATGGTATCTTTTCCAATACATTAGAAAGTATTTATATATATATATATATATATATATATATATAGTCTAATAAAATTCTTTTTTTTAAACACAATGATGAAAAAACAGATAGAAGCACTTATTTACACATGGCAAGCGCGAATTACATTACACAAAAATAATTTTACAAGTGACAACCGAAATAATACTGTGTATATTATTTCGCTATCTATACGATAGTAACTATCTCCATAAATATTAAACGAAGTTATTTATTTATTATTATTTTCACAAAAATTGGTTTCATAAATAATTCGATTCTTTAACTCAATTAATTTTTGGTACACATCTTGTTGTTTTCTAAATAAAAGAATTATTTTCATTATTCATTATATCATTGTTTCCCCTTTAAGATAACTCTCCAGTACACGGGAATAATTTTTGAATATCTTTACTAGTAAGAAGGAAAGTTATTTAGTTTTATTTTAAAATTTCAATACATTATTTTGATGAACATTCAACAGAATGTGATTTTTCAAATTATCATTGTGTGTGTTGAAAGATAAGATTATAGAGAAAACTAATTTATATCAAAACTCTTATTATAACTAATTATAATTAAAAAAACAAAGTAAACAAAAATTAATATGATTATTCGTATTATTAAATTTATACATAAACTATGTCACTTTGATGCCATTATTTATAATTCTAGTCAAAAATGAAATATTGATATATATTGTACAATTCACACATTGTAAAAGTAGAGTCAGAGCAATAGAGATCTAACAGAAACACATAAGAAATTTATCATTTTTTTATATTGTTTAATTAAATATTAAGCATTTCAAATAGTTATTTATAAATATTGTACTGTAAAGTTATTGGAATAAAACTCTAAACGAAATACTAGGAAAAATATGATTGTAAAACTTAAAAGCTCAACAAATGTAAAATATATATATATATATATATATCAATATTTTTTTTCACATACAATTAACTTATATGCAAGTTGGAAGAATTTTACAATTAAATAGTTTAAAATGAAAGTATTTCCTACCTTCAGTTATAGATATACATGACACTTCCTTTCATAAAGATAATAACAAGCAAAAAATTTATTACTTACTTTTGATTTCTTAGTTATCAATGAAAGATGATTAAAAAATATATATATAAATTAAATGTTGAATTCCAGATATTTACTCATAGTTAATATAAATTAAATAACATTAAATTGAGCTTTAAGTTATTAAGAACAATTACAGATCTCTATAAACCAGATTATTTAATTAAACACTTGAATACATTGAATGTTACTTGGCAGATACAAGGCTGTGAAAAATTACGACTATTTCAATGGGACATATATAGTCGCATATGAATAGATACAATAAATTAATAAATTACTTCCCTATGGTAGTTAATGTCAAAGGGTTATAAACATCTGCATATGGGATACGGACTAAAATATGTGGTCATAACTTACATGATTTAAAATAATTCAAAACATAGATCTAAATCACAGCAGAACTTTGATATTGTTGAAATCGTAAAACTACCTTATGCTTTTATCAGAGACTTTACTCAATATATCTTATTATTTGTATAAAATCTGAAAAAATTATTTAAAATGATTCAGATACAGTTTGGGTGAGTGAGTGTTATATTAAAAGCACTGCAAAGCAACAAGAGGACTACTGGCGACAGACCTCGTTATTTTGAACCTCGGTCAAATGATGAGGACGACATCTGAGCTGGAACCTTTATCACCTAGCTCCGCTGTTATCTATGATTGTTATCTAATGAGTTTAACCAATATTTATTAAAATAAGAAAATTTTAGCGGTATTATAAATTAAAATATAAGGCCCAGTGATCGAGTGGTAGCGTATCGCATTTCCACACCACAAGTCTAGGTTCTATTCCCGGGCTGGGCAAGGTCAACACAGCCTTTCATCTCTACTGCAGTGGATCAAAAATGCGTACCAAGTTTGCTTGGGGACTTAAACACTGTGGGACTCGCTTCAGACTGACCACCTGATCGGGATAACTGCTCATGCACCTCAGCACCCAATGGTCACAGTAGGCCCTGATCCTCATGGGTTATTGTGCCACTGATTTCGAGTTTATAAATTAAAATAATTATCTAATTCAAATTGTGTCTTCATTTGGACAAGATTCGAAAACTTAAATGTATAGTTTGATTTTTTATGATTTTATGAACTGTGAGAATTCAGAAAACAGTAATTTAAATAAAAAAAAAATCATAATGCAAGAATAGTTTGATATGGAAAATAACTATTTTACAGAACTTTATTTAAGATTCAAAAATATTTTATTCAATGCTTATTCTTCGAAATTGTTTATTGTAGAGAATAATTTATCCATCAATTTAATGGATGTCTTCGCCAAATGTAAAAAGAAAGCTGATAAAATATCGGAACCTATTATGTTCCAATTTTAACAAAAAATAGCAACACTAATTTACTCATTTATGTTTATAATATATTATAATTTTAAAATTTGTGAAAGCATTCCATGAATAAAAAGTGTTTACCCCTTTTGTCATGAGTAAAACTCAATTACCTTTAATATATACAAGATGAAAAATGGAAGACATTTTGTTCAATAAGGATACTGATTTTAATTTACGATACACTCTGAAGTAACATGAGAGATATTGTTGGTGGATCTCGTACTTTTGAACTGTGGTCATGTGACGAGTACGACACCTGAGCTGGTTCCCCCCTCTTAAGACATCCACACCGTGCAGAATTTTGAGCTTTGACAGATTTAACATGTATCAACTTCTTCATGTGGCGTGTTTTCAGTGTTATTAAGTTCTGAACTCGCGATTCGACAACGTTGGTCACTAGATCGCGACCATGACCACTCTGCTAAAGAAGCCACCATAAAATTGAACCTGAGTGAGTGTTTATTAAAAGTCACTCTATAGAGCAACACAAGGTCTATTGGTGACGGCCAATAATTGGCCTCGTAACTTTAAACCATATATTGGTCTCGTAATTATTAACCATGGCCAGGTGACGAGGATGACATCTGATCTCATAACTACCACACCACACTGCGACAATGGGAGAATTTTAAACCACGACACATTAACATGCATCAGCACTTCTACAAGGAGGGTCTTCGGTGCTAGTAGGACTCAAACTCACGACATTCTGGTCAATGACCAAGGACTCTTAAGACACCTTGAGGCTCTGGGCCTCTATGCAAAAGTAGCTTCTAAAATCTTTAAAAAAGACAGTATGCTGCATGCATTGTCAAACAATCGTTCAAATGGTTATTTGAAACAAATGGGTACGACTTACAATCTCAGAAATGGAGGCAAAAACCGGCTCGACCGATAACTACATTTCAACTAATGAGTTGAATGATTATTTATGATATTTCATAGGCATAGACATCGGTCATCACATAATACAGTCTTGCTACTTTTGCCAGTTGACATGCAGCTTGTAATTCCCTGTTTTTCGGAGAATATGTATGAGAATAATATTCAACCCTTAAAATTATCCGGATCATGATCTTATGAAGACAGAGTCGAGAATAAAATGAAGTGGCCCTGGGCCCAGGCACAGTTGGCCCCTTTTTTGAGACGTCCATGACTTTGACCACAAGGCTATTGGGGTATATAAAATCGGACTAACTCAGATAAAATGAGAAGGGTTTGAATATATTTTCATATCTGTAGGAAAGTGATGTCAGAATATAACATTAATTTGAATAATTTTTCTTACTAAGGTAAAAAAAAAAAAGAAATGATTCGAATTTGACCCATCAAGTAATAAGTTTTTAGTAATGCACTCGTATAAAATCCAGTCGAGCCGGAAAGACCACATGGATAAAAACTCATTTAATTCTAACCCACGAAGACTCTACTGGTGCAGCGCATAAAAAATTACCACACAAATAAAGTCCAACAAATAAATTACTCTGATATATTTAAAATTCCTTTCAAGTCTATATTTCACATTCATCTTTGCTAAGTAATACACCTCCCTCGAAAGAAGCATAACTCCAAAATCCGCAAGAACTATTGATCGACACTTAATACTGATAAAAAATTTGAACATTGTCCTGTGAGTACTAAATTCCAATTTTATTATTATCACTTTCATTTAGTAAAGCGCGTACAACAGGACCCACATCACTATTCCTCACTTTAATAATATGCAGCTGCACTTTATGCATGTCCTACTAAATATTCATGGGGAGCTATTTTTCTTACCGCATCTTGATATATCTGATATTATTTTCTGGAGGGTCAGTGGAAAATGACGCCGAGATTTTTTTTATGGATAGGCATTTAGTGTTACATCCCTCATCAATTTTAAGCACCGCTTTCTTTAAGGATAAAATATTTCTCCTCCCATTCCCCCCTTTTTTTCGCTATGAGAAATGATCGGCTGAGAGGAAAAAGAGTTTAAAAGGGATCTAAGTACTCTTAACTGAAGAATGGGCTCTGATGAGAAAATCGCGATTTTGAAATATGTCCTGGGATATCAAAAACGGGAATTAAGGAAATACTTATGGCTTTGACTGATTCCGAGTCAACAGTTTGTTTATCCTTTCGTGGTCTTAATTTTTGCGACGTTAGTCATTTATCTTATTTTTCAGCTTTGTGTGCACCGTAAAATACGGCGTATAACGCGCATTTTTAACACAAAAAAATAAGATCGAAGTTTACGGGTGCGTGTTAAACGCCGGGTATAAAAATAAAAAATAAGATGGACATAAAAAAATTAAAAATTCTACCTAGATCGGAATACTATTTATTTAAAACAAATGACATTTCTATTGAACTCAAGTGCTATAAGTATATTATTTTTTTCCTAATCTTGGGGTAATATCTCTAAAAAATGTTTTCAAAACACAATAGCATTGCACTCGTATATATCTGGTTCCTTCTTAAAAAGTGGGTGCACATTATACGGCGAATATACCTAAAAATAAAAAAGGCAGCTTGAATGCATGGGTGAGCGTTATACGTATGAGGTATGAGGCTTAAGCGTATGGGTTAGCGGATTTTACGGTGTTTACTTCACATTAAAGTTTTTATGGTCCTCTAACGCATTCACATACATTCACTTTTACAATAAGATTAATTTATTCTCAATTTCTATTGCTTTTAAGAGCTAAGCCTACTTTGGCGTATATATAATTGTATTAATACAAACATTATTAAAATTTAAATAATTGTTTTTTTTAATTTTTGCCAGTGGGGATGTGGATTGGTATTTTATTATTGCAGACCTATTGCATTTCCCGGGAGTTTGGTATCTTTTTTTGGTGCGGCACCATATAGAAATATACTATTTGCCACAATGTAATTTTGACGCCCAGTTTCCACCTCAAAGAAGGGAACTTGAGCTCTGATGATGTGAAGTTATTCTAGGAATTTAATTTTGCCAAGAGCATCCAAACCAAAAAATGCACTCGAGGGATCTTTAAGATGCCATCATCGATGCTGCCAATTTTCGAATTAAATAGTAAAGAAATATTGAAATATAAATGTATAACAATATTTAAACTAAATAGTAATAATTCTTAATTCTCAAAGAGTGAGTATTTCTTTATTAACGTCGTAATGGGAAACAATACGAGGGCTACTGACTACGAATCTCGTCATTTTGAACCTCGATCAAGTGACGACGAGAGAGAAACCTGAGCTAACACCCCTTCTCCAAACTACCACACCACTCCATAGGGAGGACATTGAGTCGCGATAGTTTTAATGTGCTATATCTATCAACACAGGGGTGGCTCTAGGACCGGACAAACCGGGCCCCTGCCTGGGACGGCAAATTTTAAAGGCGACATTTGGATCAAATTTGGAAAATATTTTTTTTTATGTTACAAAAAATTTGACACATATTTCCTGAAACATTATTGGGTGGGAATTTGGTATTTGATTTAACGTACCTTATTTCCTTATTGTATACATATGTTTAATGTTAGTTTTCTTTTACATTGAAACTCGAAGGATTCAAGGCGGGAGTATATGTTACATAATGAAATTTGATATGTTTCACTAGTAACATTCCCCCCATCCAGAAGTAGGGTCACAACGGACATTCCTTTAGCCATACGATGTCTGGTGCCAGCTTCTCTAAAGGGAACAAGGGTAAAAATAGCTTTTAGTAGATAAAGAGCCACAGAAGATTTTTTTTTTTTTTTGTCTTAGGGTTATCCCTATAAGTCAAAAAAAAAAAAGAAAAAAAGCGCTTGTGATTCCCACCATCAGTAGACTCTTTTTCGAAGAAAATGACCTGCTGAAATGGGTTATTCCTTCTCTTACATTTTACTCGTTTGAAATCATAACAGGGGCATAACTTTCGCCGTATCAGCTGTATCAATGATACGGGACCCCAAAATGTGTAAGCAAAGCATCGTAAAATTTAAAGCACCCCTTCCCCCCCAAAAAAATCCTCGAGGAATTTGGATATAGGACCACTATGGACTGGCTACGCCAGTGAATCATAACGAGTAATTATGTGCTTAATTTGTGATTATTTTGTATTTTTAAGACAATATATATATATATTTATTTCATTATAACTATAGTGAATGTTTTGCTATAGATATTGAGTTCTAATTACTAGATACTTAATATAAAAATTCTACACTAATATGACTAGTTTTAAATTTATAAATTTAGAGACTGGCAACTAGGCTCAGTAAATATACTTTGTCTTTGCTCGGTGGTACATTATGATGGTATATGTAGCATCGATAGAAAATAAACATTAACTCTTTTGATATTGCGGTATTGGTAGGCTAATTAGTTAGTTTATATTTTTTAGCAATTAGTATTTTAATATTGGTAGTATATTATCTGTTAGGCTCTAGTTTTTAACAGTATTTACTACAGACATGATGAACACAGTAGATAGTGACAAGGTTTTTAATGCAGGTCATGGTAGAGATTCTACGAGATTTTTTAATACATATAAAACTAGAGTATTTTGGAATAAGGAATACTTAAAGAATTCTAAAAAAGATTATTTGCATTGCAATAAAGTTACAAATAACTCTAATGCATACAAATGTAATAGCTTCTTAGATAAGCTTCAAAATAGTAATTCTGGCAATAATAAAATTTCTTTTTACAAAAGATGTGGCGACAAAAGATGCAAAACTTGTAAAATGATCCATAATGATCAAATCAAAGAGGATTCTAAATTTACCTTCTGTAAGACATATAACTGTATTTACTTATTGACATGTAATAAATGCCAATTTAAATATTTAGGACAGACGTCAAATAAAATTAACATTAGAATTAATCAGCATAGGTCAGATACTAAATACTTCAATAGTATTAAAAATTCAAATAAAATAGAAATAAGACACTTTAGTACACATGGTTTTGATAACGTATCACTCAATATTATTAAAGTTGTTCCTAATATTAAAAAAAGATTATGGTGGTAAAATTACTATATTAAATATCATAATGCAATTTATCCTTATGGACTAAATGTATTATACCAAGGAAAAAATATTCTAAATGCAATTAAACAAAATTCTCAAGAGTTTTATTACAATAATGAGATTAATATAATATATAATAAAAGAAAAAATAGAGGGGATAGAACTAAAAGATTAAGTAGAGACTAAAAAGTTCTTTCAGATAGTATTATAGATATTTGTAATAGCTTTGATAACAATTTTAACATAAAACACATTAAATCTTTTATGTTTGGACTCAGTAAGACAGAATTATGTATTACAGAAGATGTACTAATTTCAAATAAAATTAAAGATTGTCATGCTTTGCATATTATTAAGGACATTCATAAATTTTTGAAACATAAACATAACATAAATGTTAATGTAAATAAGGATTATCAAATAGAATACTGTACACTTTTATATATGAATAAATCATATGATAATGTTAATTTTTCTGACATTTTTAAAAAACACATGTCATCTTTCCCAATACAAAATATCACTATTAAAAAAGCTTTTAAATACAATAAAAAAATAGGTAGATCAATTTTTAACTATAATGTACCTATAAAGCAAGATAACTTAATATGTAAATGTAGTGAATTTAAAGATTTCATTGATCAACATCACAAGCATGTTGTTACTGGTGACCTCAATGTTGTAAAAGACAATAATCTTAGAAACATTATGAATAAAGGTACTGGTTTTAGATTAATGATTTCGAATAATAATAAAATTATCAAAAATCAGTTATATAATGATATTGAGTATTTTATATACAAAATAGCTATTAAATATAGTATGCCTATAGAGTCATTCACAGAATTCAAATGCAATATTACACAGCAGCTTAATAAATATAACTTTGGTACAGATAATAAAATCCTTTTTAATGATATTAAAATTCAGATTAAAAATTTACAAAATAAATTTATTATAGTTTATGTTGATAAAGTGCCAGGAAATTTTGCCTTTATATGTAAATACTATTATAATTTGTTGATCAATAATTATTTCAATAATAATACAGCTTTTATTAAGTCTTCTGTTTCTAATAAAGAAATAAACGTATCTTGGCTTTTCATAAAAAGTTAAAAATTCAAATTAATAATAATTTTAAATTTCCACATATATTTCTTACTCCCAAATTTCATAAAGACCCAGTTAAATTTAGGACAGTTACAAATGGTTTTAATACATATATCAGCAAAACAGGCAAAATTCTCCATGAAATATTGCATGAAACAATAAATAATCTTAAATCCACAGCCATTCTTAAAAATAGTAAATCACTTGTTGAAAAAATGAAAGATAAAAAAATTTATTCAGTCTATAGTTTAGATTTTGAAGATCTCTTTAACTCTATTAATATTGATGATTTGATTAATATACTTGTAAATTTACATAAAGACAATTTATTTAATAATGTTAATTATGATAGATTTGGTTCACTACTTAGGTTTGTACTTAAAGAGAAC
>BMAV01014671.1:610735-634033 GCA_019973955.1 Trichonephila inaurata madagascariensis | reverse complement strand
AAGAGAAGAAACACGTGTTGATCAGAAAATATTAATAACAGTAAGCAAGAGAGAGATAATGTTAATTGCTATGATATCACTTGTGTTATGAATGTATATGTTCATCGTGTTAAATTTTTATGCGTACACTAATGCTAGATTATATTATAAGTATTTAATTAAATAAGGAATACTATTGTTAATGAAGAAAATTATTGCTTGGAATATATTTATTTATAAGAAAATCAAATCAAAAAGATTCGAAATCTACATTTCCTAAGGAATCGACAACCGATTTTTTTTCATCGTTATCCCTTAAAATGGAAATTTTGCATTTTAAACCTGTATTCTTTTTATAAAACCCTTTAAAGAACACTCACCACAGAATAAATAATTAACCAAAGATATATAAATTACAGAGTTCTTGTGTCTTCAGGCAGCCTATTCTCTCATCAGAGCTATTAAATATAAAATTGCATCATTTATTACTATTGCATAAATTATTGTAAGAGATAGTGTTATAAAATTAAGGTTCAGAACCAAATTTGATCAGAGAATAGAATTACGGCACAGTGTTTTGTAATCAGCAGATGTATAAAATAATGACATCCCTGCAAAATTGAGGTTTTAGAAAAACACGAAAGAAGTTTTCGATGATTTTTATGAAGTTTTGTGTGCTAATTTCAAAAACGACCCTATTATTTTCCATCATATCAGGATTTTTTGTCAACTCGACATCCATATTTTTAATAAAATACTGTTTAAAAAGAAATTATCTCAAACAATATAGCATGTACTATCTAGCAACAGTAGTTTTTATCCATTTAAAATTATGCAAATATCGATTCTTAATGAGACAAATTGATTTTTTTAGTAAAGGGATGAAAACCACAGTTGACTCATCTCACGAGTTGCCTCTGGTTGAGAGAAAAACAAGAAGCACCCTTGAGGTTTAAACTGTTTACATCCAACACCGGTACAGTTTCTAGAAAAAAACATCCTCAGCATACTATTTTAATTTGTTTTTGCACAAAATAAACGATTCACAAGAGCAGCAAATATTATTATGCCTGTGTACATCGAAACAAATGTTAAACTCCGGAAAGCAAAATAAAACAAAGCTTCTATTTAAGCACGATTTTTTTCTTTGAAACTTCTTTTTGACGTTCTTTTTTATTCAATCAGGGTCCTAACTCGTGTTAACACCTTAACTGCCGAGAAAAAGTAACGAAATTCCCCCCTCTAGTGTCACCGATTTACCCACAGGCGCGCGTTGTTACGCGGTTTATTGGGGAAAAAGAAGAGGCATGTTTTTCAATCTAAAATTGTTTACTTTCACTTTGGAAAAGAAAGAAAAAGGATAAAAATAACAAAATGAAAATAGAAAATTTAATATCTAGACTTACAATTTAATAAAAAAATATAACATATCTATTGTGTGATATATCCTGAAACATGGTTGAACACACAAAACAGTTTTACATTTAGTGCATTGATAGTGAGATTCATGGCGAATATTTTTCCTTGCACAAACTCCCTGTTAGAAATATTCGTACAAAAAGTTAAAAAGCTCCTGTTACACACGGTAAGCCAAAATGAGAGCAAATGAAGGGTAGAAAAGAACACACTCAAACGAAAAAATAAGAAAAACTGCTTAGCAACGAATTTCATTGTAATAAATCAATCTTAATTTATTAGAAAATTTTAATCAAAAAACCCCTAGGTAGGTTATTTAATAAAATAAATAATGGCCTACCTTTTTTCTGATGCTTTCCGGGTAGAGAACAGATTGGTGTATCCGAAAGTTAGTTTTGTTAAATTGTAAGAAACATACTATTCTTTCTGAATTAAGTTTTAATTCAAATTATTTGTTAAGAATTTATATACATTGTTATACTACAAATAAACACATGAACTCAAGACATAACAAGTTTAAATCGCGGTAAACAGAGAATGTTCCTTTTTTGGGCGTCTCCCCAAATCAACTACAAAACAAGAGCATTTTTTGTTTACATCTGCCGCAACTAGCGTCTTCTGCTGGGAGAAAGCGCGATTCACATTGTTTGATGTTAACAGTTTTTAACATTCATCTCGTTCCTGGAATATACCCTTTCAAATATCTTCCCAACTTCTCCGAAATAAGTAAATTCTTTAGAAGCACTGTCAATGTCATTTTATTGTATTCCAAAGCCACGGGACCAGTTTTAAACAGATCAGAATAATCCTTTGGAGGACGAGTATACACGTCCGGGACACTAAAGGCACCAGCTCAGCAGGACGTGTAAACATGCCCGCGGCACTGAAGGGGTTAACGTCCAGCAGCAGTCAGCGAGCATGTTTTTGTCCCATCTTCTTTGATATTTGTGCTTCATATCTTTCAAATGTCGGTGGAAACTTTCACCCTGTTCTTCTCTGGCTTATCCTGAATTTTCAGAGAAAAGTCCGCATGTGAGTGAAGGAAATGTATTTTGACTCAACCAACCCAAGCTTCTTTTTCCTTTCTAAGCTTGCAGGTTTCTCTAAACCAACAAAGATCCCCTCACAAGTATTTGTAACAATCACTATCTTTTGGAATATCTTTGACAAGCTGCTTCATTACACCCAATTTTATATGCTTACATTGTTCGGTTCAACTCAGTTGTTCCGAATCACATCAGATTTTCATAATATTCCTTTTGATGTAGGGTTTTTATAATGCTCTATCTCACTGGTACAGATGCATACTGCCTTCTGCAATGAAGAAGGATAGCTTTAAAGACCTTTTTCGATAAATCTATAAACAACCTCCATTCATTTTTATCGAAGGAGATACTAAATTTGCCCTTCAATCCGGGAACATGAGAACAATAGACCAGGTGTAACGTCCTAAGCATATAAGTGATGACACTTGGTTGGTATTTTGAAGTTTATTTTTCAAGCACGCAGGACAGTCCACAGACATAAACAATTTGTACACTATTTACAATTTTTAAGTAAAAATCATTAATATTCCGAATTTATGACATTCGTAGAGAAATATTCCCTTACGCTCGCTCTGTGTGTGATGGAGCTAAAAATACAATCTTTCTTGTCGAGAGGAAATCACACACTCAATTTCCACACTGCGCTCAATGGCTGAGCCCACAGAATCGACCGCTCTCGTCGAGAGGTAAACGCCCACTGCCTCTGACTTGGCACTCGTGCATGCGCAGTGCTTCGGATCAGTCCGCGTTGCCACCTAGAGTTTTAAAAAAAGTCTAGAGTTCGTTACACATGTTCTCACTTTCCTCAAAGTACATACTTAAATTCTTTTTCTTGATTTCCTACCAATAAATTTTTCTTTCAACCTGGAGCTCAACAATTCAACTTCTTTATTCGAAAGACCCCCACGAAATAGGAAGGTGAATCGGCTCCAGAGAGCTTATATTAGGTACCGGAGCCTTGAACTTGTGGCAAAAATATTTGTAGAGAGAGATTGGAACGGCGAGGTGTCACAGAGTTGTATTTTGTATGTTTTACATCGGTTGAATAAGCCGCGAAGGAAGGAAATTCAATGCAGAAAAATGTTTTGGGTTAATATTTATAAAATTGAATCTTTCAACAAACTGTGACTTGATAGAAATTTTTCATTATTATTTTTAAAATCAGCACCAAAAAATACATAAAGTTGAGCCCTTAATTCTCTTGTAATGTTTCCATTTCAGGTCTGTGTTATTTGTTAATTCTTTGACTGCGGTGACTATACAGTTGGAATAGAGAAGTAGCTAAATATATATAACTTGCACAAATGAACTAACATGGAGGATAATTCTTTTAAAAAAGAAACACTAAGTGTAATTCTTTCTTCCTCAAGCTTTATTTATATTCCAGCAGTTTTAAGATTAATTAAGAAAATCCGGGTTTGCAAATTCCTCAAGAATGAAGAAACACCCTCAATGTAGTTTGAATTGGGATATTAGAGTGACAGATTATAATAAACAGAATGAGAAGATTAATAAAAGGTCATTTACTACAAGGATATATAAGGAATTCCCCAGTCCTTTAATTGTAGGAAAATTATAAAAAATTCAAGACATTTATTCTGGATAGTATCTTGACCTGTTCATCTGTTCATTAAGAAGTTTTAAAATATAAATAATTCACTGCGGAGAGAATACACAGGTTATATATGTATATATAATTTACGGAGTTTGAAAAGCACTCATCGACATTTCAAAAGGAGCATTGTCCTATTGCGCCACAGTAGCTCGTGTGCAGGGTAACAGCATCGCAGCGAGGAGTGCTTGAAAGATGTGGACCGACAAGAATCAGACAACTCGGTTAGGTAACAGGTAATCCTTACAGCAGCCGGTGCATCAGTGAAGTTCTAGAGTCTAAGCTGCTCCTTTCTTTCAAGACATCTCAGAAGTTGTAATTCAACAGGACAATGTCCACTCACATACTGCCAGGAATATTCAACATTTCCTTTCACTGCAGTAGACACAACTTCTTCCTTTGCTTATCTATTCCTATTGAACATGTATGGGATTTCATTGGTCCGGTGTCTGGCACGTAATCCTCTACAATTTCATCTAAAGCTTCCACAGATAAGCTTAAGATACGCATAAAAAACAATATGGAATGTTCTTAAACACGAAAACAATCAAAATTTGTTAGTAATACTTAATGACTAAAAATACCTTTGCTAAATCAGCTTAACGTAAGAAAGTTATACATTTTTTTCTCTAAAATATCCAATTAACTATACGTAAGAAAATTTTTAATAACAGTGAAAATCTGGAAAATTTTTTAAAAGCAGCGTGTAGCATATTTGTATAATTTTTTAAATGAGAATTTTTTATGTACTAAAAAATAGTAGATATTTTTCAGAAATTAATTTCGTTGACAATTTGGAGTGAAAGCATTACATCAACACAAGCCTATTGATATAATGTAACTTTCGATGCTTGTCTAGAGAGAAAGAGTATAATATATTTTCCAAGATATATAATATATTTTCTAGGGATAATTATTATATATATGGAAAATATTTACAAACCTCCTAGATTTGTTCATAAAAATGAACGACATTCAGTGTATTTTGTTTTTAAAAAACGCTACATTGGTTTGAAACGAAACAAACCTTTGAAGCTTTAAATTGAACAGGAAAGAACTTGTCTATTGTATGAATTTTAACAATCCATTTCATGCAGTTGAAACTTTTGACATCTTTCCTAATCCGTCAAAAGTCTGAAATGACAGGCGGCGTCATTAGCACGATCCTATTTCTTTGTCTTTCATCTTGGCCATGATGGGGATAAGATAACGACAGCTGCTTCTTCCGTTGATTAAACCTTCAGGGAGAAGATTCCTTCTGTTTCTTCTTCTCTTTGTAGATGACAAATTGTTCGCATGATGCAGAAGAATCTTTCGTTCACGATTCACGATGAAAAAATGCATAAGACGATTTCTCTCCGGTCTAAATGCTTCAGATGATCGATTATACCTGTCCGCTCAAAGAGGGTTTTATGATAAGCGAGAGTAAGACATCTTGCAAGAAAAAATGTTCATCTTTCAAAAAGGCTTAAGCCACTTTTCTTCACCAGTAAACATTCTGCTGGGCCTTTCTTTGAAAATTTGATCCTTCAAAAAGAGCACACAAAAGTTTTGTTTACAATAAAAAATTCACCAATTTGTAATTTCTTACTTCGAATGCTCACGCTAATTTTTTAAAAAAATTTTGAAAATTGACACTCTCCACCCACAACATTAGTTACTGGGACCACAAATTTCACAATTTTACATTATTTTTTCACTAGCATTATCTTACACAACCTTGCTATTGATTACAGGCACAAATCGAGCAAAAGACTTTGCTGGATTAGTTAAAATTAACGTAGTTTGTTTATCGGCAGTTTTTAGAAAATAATGTTACCTAACTCTTTGACTCTATCCATAAAAAAAACAAAAAACATAACATACTATCCTCGGCATTTCAATCGGAAAAAAATCCATGTAAAATAAGCTTGTGATCATAGTATTTAATATTCGCGATGGAGGACGTCAATCTTCCACATTTTAAAAAATTTACCACTTATTACTTAAGCCAAGTGATATGGAGTTTTTATTTTCCCCGGAACTGATATGACGCCCCCTTTTTCAACTGCTCTGTTTCAGGACACTGTGTGTTTTGAAAATTTACCTTCTATTTGTTTCCTAACTATTTTCGTATAGTTTCTTTTTAAAACCTAATTCCTATATTTCAAACTGGTTGTCATTTAAGCTGCGACCAATGAATAATTTAACTTTTGGGTATTGACAATTATGTATTTGTTACACAGCATGTGTGTGTGTGTATGTGTGTGTGTGTGTGTGTGTGTGTGTGACTACGATCTGACTACGTTCGAAAACGTGATTTTAAAAAAGCGCATAAATGGATAATTTTCATGATATTTAGTGTCACATAGATTAGAATACATGTATAAAACTACTTTAAGAACATAATGACAAAAAATATTATTAAAATTCAATAATTTGGCAAAAAATTAACTTAGAATAACTTTTTTTCAAAACGTTCTCAAAATAGAAAAAGAAATCCAAGCTATTAAAACAAATAAAAATATTTCATATGTAGAAGCACGGAAATTAATAGCTCCACGAGCGTCCCAAATATAAGCACAAGCTGCCAAACCCTCAACTATAACCACAACCCAAACTGATGAAAATATTACAAAAATAGTATGGCCACCTTTAAAACTACTGCAACCTTTGATATCCATTCCAAAGCCAATAATGTCTTCTAAAATACCTGTAATTAACAAATCATCAACCACAACTCAAGCAAACCTCTTACCACCCACATATTCTGCAACAGTTACCTCATCATCAGAATCTCAACTATCTGTTCCTTTAATAGATACTACGCCCACCACATCTAACAGTTTATCTACATCTGCTGCATTTTCTTCATCTAATAAAGCACTTTCTTCATCCGATGTATCAATATTTACACCCTTACCAGCTGAAACATTTCCTGCTGTCGAAACTGAAACCTCTATATCCAATACCATACCTTCTACATACCAGGATGCAAAACAAACTTCAAAAGGCCGCAAGAAAAGACGTCCTAAAAGAAGTATTACCTCCAAAATAGACATATAATTGACGCCTCACAAACCTAAGAAAAGCACACCTTTACAGAATACATCGGACGAGGACATGCTTATATATGATGTTGAGGAAGAGGAACTTGAACCGAATCCCGCTCTCGTTGAAAAAGACGGGAAACAATATATTGGAGAGGAATGTTACTATTAACACCAACGAAAAACAGAAAATGACTTTTACTTAATACTTGTCGAACTTGGTGGGAAATCCCCCAATCTATTTGTTTATTTATTTGTCCGAATTTACTTTTATATATATTTTGAGATTTTACCTTTTCTATATAACTAGAATTTATTACAGATTTTTAATTGTTTTATACTTTTAATATTTTAACGATTGTTTGGCGCAGTTTAGCCAAGATTGGCTCTTGCGCCAATAAACCCAACATTCACTCACTCACTCAAAGCGTTCTCCTTTTATAAAAAATGCTTCTACAATAATAATATTTTGTGTGTGTGTGTGTGTGTTATATAAAGTAAAAACTTCTCCAGAGAATCTGAACTAGGAGTTTTGAAAAATTCACATTTTCAGAGTTGCCACCCATTGAAATAATGATCGGCGTTTTTTACTTAAAATTTCTCCCCTCTGTAGTAGTAAAATATGGATAAATCCACTTCTAATTAATATATTTCAAAAATTCTAGTTTAGCCTCTGTACAGAGATCTGAGCTATATACAGGCAAAATATTATTATAATAGAAGCATTTTTCATAAAAGGAGAATGTTTTGAAAATGGATTATTCTATGTTCATTTTTTGTCAAAGTATTGTACTTAAATAATTTTTTATTGTAGTAATTTTCTTAAAACAATTTTATATACGTTTTCTAATCTAAGTGAGACTAAATACCATAAATATTATCCATTTATACACTTTTGCAAAATCGCGGTTCCGAACGTAGTGGGATACCTTAACGAACCAATTTACTGTCAAGTCCGTCATCAAGGTCTTCTATCTATTTACGGAAGTATTTTCTCTTCGCCTGCAAACCAACTTTCTGGCCGCCATACCCTTTGGCCAAGTAGCAGATATCCGAACAAAATTACCATAATATAATGTTTGTACATATTTTAGAAATAGTTCGATGTAATATTTAATGGGTAAAACCAATTTTTTAAACATCCGATCATGTATCTTTATTACAGGACTTGGAAAAATCTGCATTGAGTTTCTTATAACAGAAGGGCCTTTCGTAAAATTTCTAAAGTTTTTGTCATCTTCTTAACACTACTTCCTTAGCGTATTGAACTTTGCAAGAATATATTGAAAAGCCATTTTAAATGCATGCGTCAGCTTACATTTTATTCACTGAATGCAGTTTTGGTTTATGAAATACGATTGTTACTTTTCGTTCTTTAAAAGATGCTTAGGTAAAGTAATTGAATTTCTCTTGTAAATGTCAGTTGTCAAATATTCTCCTGTTTAACATGAGGAATTGATTTTAATCATGTTTCCCCACTCTTCCTATTCTTAATTCCCCATTGTCAGAGAAACCTGTGATATCAATGAAACTTTTGGAGAAACTTTTTTTGGATTTCCTGAATCAAATTTGTAATTCCTTTTCTCCATATTTTCGGTTCTAAAGAGACAGTTTTCTGTTGCATTCTCTTAGGCACACACAAATGTATGCTACATCAAGGGAACCATTCTATTTTCCTTCATCCCCTGCCAAATGGTGTTACTTACCAGATTCTTAAATGTATTGAGTTGATTAAATACCTTGGTAGAACATGCTGGAATTTGTTTGTTCTTTATGTAAATTCATGTCATATCGTTCCAAAATTTGAGAGGGAACCTCGCTGATGTTACGGAAAAACTGTTTACAACTGTGCTCCAAAAATGTTTCCAAATTTATTTTCTGAGAATTTTTTTAAACCTCTTTTCTTACCATCAAAAGATAGCAACAGCGTCGATTTATTTGAGGATACATTTTATGCTTTCTAGCGTATGTTTGTTAATTTTTTTTACATTCAACGCTATGCGAAGAATTAGACTATTAGATGACTTTCAGTTTGACTTCTTATTTTGATCGCACAAATATCTTTTCAGAAGATTAGTAATTTTATTCTATTTCTGCAACAGTTTAAGAAGAAAATTCATCATTGAAGTTCTGAGATGAAAGAAGAAAATGGGCAATGTAAATTTTCGTGAATATTTAAATATTATCTTTAGATAAAACATTTTACTTGACCGAGATTTAAAATTACGAGGTTACGATTCAAAATTGCGAGGTACCCACACTTTATAAAGCGACGTTAGTATAATTATCTCTTGTAACCATTTTAATTTTAGCAGACAACTTTTTCCCGATCTTCATCTTTTTCTATAGTTTAAAGGCATAATTTTTTTACTACTTGAGGAGCTAAGCTACTATTTTATTTATGAATATTTTTAATCATTTAATTACACTTTTCGAACAAGTATTGATCATGCATGGCTTTGCTCAACGTCTTTTCTTGCACCACAAAATATAACAATACATTTAATAAATTTTTGGTTTCCAACTTTTTCGCATGAATGTCGACTTTTTCAAAACAATTCAGCCCTTGTGAAAATTATAACTTTATATATCTTTTAGAAACAGCAAGTTTGGATTGAGCGAAAAAATTAATGATAGGGCTTTAGAATTTCAGATAGGAAGATACATTTTCAATAAGGTAGCATTTTAGTGAATCCACAGCTTTTAAATTCCCGAACACTACCCACCGGTTCAAAATTTAAGTGTTGATCGTGAAAATGGATAGAGGGAGCATTACAATCCAAACAATCTCTAAGGAAACAACGTGTAACATCCATTAAAGGCAACACAAGCATAAATATTTTGAACATGTAAGCCCGAAGTACTTGCCAAAAATATTTTCTGCTATGATCTTCCAAGATTCTGTGCCTGTAATGTTTCTAGAGAAAAGTGGCAGTGGAAGAAACAAGGAATTAATGTTGTATCACATTCTGATATCAAATTAGTTAAAACACTTTGCCACATTTATTTTAAGACATTTTTCAAGTGATGAATGCTTCTTTCTGCTCATGCTGCTCCACTGCATAAAAAAACGAACACCATCCCATTATTTGAAAACATTTTTGGCAACTTTAAAGTAGTATTTCAAAGTAAGGACCTGTAGAAACTGATAATCTAAGGGACATGGCAATGACTGAAGCTAAAACCATTTAATCTGCTATGCACCTAAGACATCTTTTAGGCAACCTTTTATTGTTTGTTTGTCATTTTTATTAAATTTATATTTTTAATATGATGTTGAAATATTGTTTTTCTTATCAAGTAGGAATAAAAATTTATTTTAGAAATTTTTTTAAAAAAATTTCGTTTTCTCTTTCATACTTATATAATTTTTTATATGAGCTTGGGAAATTCCAAATAATTTAGCTATATTTATGTGTTTGATCTTGCTATTTTATTTACTAAATTATTTTTCCTTCGTATCGAATTTGTGGTTCATTTAAAATCATTCAAAAAATTGTTTAAAAATTTGACCATATTGAATTTCTTTATCCTTCCATCTCAATTAGTATACTTTTCGATTCACTCGGGCGAAGAGCTGACATACCTTCCGGTTTATTATAAATTATCAAATTTTTCAACATTGAAATAAATTATAGTATATTCTCACATAGATTCTCAAACTCAAATGATTAGAATGAAGGTAAAAGTGTTCTGTAATTAATTCAAATACTCGAGACTCATTTTCTAAAAAATTCCTAAAAGTTGTCTTGAAACAAGTTTAGAAAACACAAATGATAGGAAATGTTCCTCAAGTTAGAAAATTTTTACATATTAATATAAATAAATATATTATTTTTTTTATAATTTATATCCTTGTTCCGGGAGCCTAGAAGTCAAAGACAGGCATGTATTGAAGGTAAAAGTGAACTCTTATAAATGTTATTAAAGGACCAGTTTAACTTGAAAAACTGCTATAGGAATACTGTCCCTACACCACAACTTCCTTTGGGAAATGAAAAATATTACATTTGATAACGACACAGAATTAAAGTACGAAAATATAAATTTACTTTTTCGAAAAAGTAATTTAAATTAATCAAGTCCAGATCGATAAATAAATAAAATATAAGCCTAAAGAAAAAAAATAAATTCGCTTAAGAATACAAATATCCTTCAAATACATGATATATAAAATAAGATATCTCGTGTGAATTAATAAAGCCAAACTTTATTGGTAAAATGTGCTTTACCGGGAACAAAAGAGGAAATTAAAAGTTTCAAATAGGCTATAGAAAGAGATCGAACAGCTTAGATTTTACTTAAACATAATTTCGAATTTATATTCTGAGAAAGGTCAAACATCTATACATTTAACAAGTAAATTCTTTTTAATAAATACACGGAGATAAAACTTTCAGCATTTGTTTTTTTCCTTTCAAGTAATATGTTCAGCTCAAATTGTTCTTAAAAGTTCGATGAGGATATGGTAAAATGCTTTAAAAATGTAATAAGTACGAAATTTTTTTATAAAAGGATAAAATATAAAAACTAGGCCACATTTTTTCGAACGGATGTAACATTTTAAAATTAATCATGTATAAAAATAAATATAATGGAGTTAAGAAGTGTATTTTACCTAAAAAATCTCTATAGATGATCAAGTGAGCGCATCATCCAGATTTTTCTGAAAGGCATCCGTATTACAATTATAATACTATATTATTGTTCTAAAATAAGTTAAAGAAAAATTTATAAATAACAACTAAGCATTTAATATCTACAGTAAAAAATAAAATTTTCAATGCTTAATGTCCCATGGAGAATAACATTTCATTCATTTTGAGTATCGAAGAATGTATCGGCAACATTTAACCACAAAGTGTTTTTTATATTAAAAAAAAATTCCATTTAAATAATCTGAATAAATAATCCATCCTTCAAAATGCGTCGCTTGAAGAGAAGGATACTTTATTATTTTTGAATTCAAATTGCATTAATAATTAGGAATCAGTTTTAATGAATTTTAAATATATTATCACATTTTTTCACTAACGTATGTAGAGCAGCAAATTTTTAAGTGTACCGCATATTTCTGCAGGAATTTATCTCCTCTATCACCTGTATAAAAATTCTTCATGTTTTATTTTCTCTACATTAATGCCAAATAAAATTTTATACTTTAATATTATACACCTTATATTACTTATTAAAATTTTACACGTAGCCTGAAAACCACTTATATGTTGAAATGTTCTAAAATTTAATCACTTGAAAGAATTGTACCTTTGCTTCATCCCATTTTGATGAGATTCTTGAAAATTATGTAATATTTTAGGGTCAAAAAATTAAAAATAGGAAAAAAGTTAAAATCATTTCTTTAAATACATTAGTTTTCCCACGAGAGTGAAAAGGGTAGTTCAAAACGTCGTTTTAAAAGCTGTCTTAGAGCAATACTTTAGTCATTTAAATTATGTTTGACTATTAAAAAGTACTCTTTATAAATAATTATTTATTTTGCTATTTTTTTCTTACCACCATTAAGCTTAAGAATGAATTTACTAACTGGAGTGAAAAAGTTACGGTTCATTAGCTAAATGCTTTTCACTTTTCATTCTTTTTAGTTATTTGTTTTCTTTTTTAAATCCTTTCACTTCATTTTCCGTTCTGTAGCTCCGCTCGAGAGAGAAAAGGAAGAAAGATCGAGAAAGTTGATGAAACGATGAAACAGACTTTAAGCTTAAGAATTAATTTGACCCTTTTGTAAATAGCACTATCCTTAAAAAGTTTGAAAGCTTATGAAAATAACGAAAGGACCAATTATTTTTTAAGAAAATTTTTTTTAATTTTGTAGAAAAGAAGAGTTTAACTGGCAAGCTACTGACTGATCTAGAGTAAACGGTAAAACATCTCTAAAATCTCGTAAGCAATGACCCCGCATAGACAAACTCTCCAAACTCCATGAAAAAAATGTTCTCATATGTATATTTATCATTAACCTGTCAATTCATCCACAATAAATAGAGGCTGGGATTCAAGTGTTGTTTTTAAGTTAATAAACACCACACTACGTAAATATATTATACATGTATACAGAGAGAGTGCTTCTCAAACATTTCCTTTTTAAAATCATAACTCCTTAAATTATAGACTGATACTGATTTATTTGTCTTTTCACACATAGGTGTCTTATTTTTTTGAAAAATTCATTTTTTTTCCATAAACAACAAAAAGGAAAAAAGTAGACGTTATAATCTCACAGTTCTGTCGTAATCTTGAATATACAGGATGAAGGATCAGCTGTTTTAGATAGGTTTGTTTTTCCATTTTAAGATTTCTCATTATTTGGAATAATGCATTAATCTACATATGTTCATTCCATTAGGTTTTTTATGATTTTTTATTAATAATATAGTTAACATGATAATTGATGAGATTTATGGTTCCCCGGAAATTGTTTTAACCCTTTATGACCTTACGGTAGGGTATTAAAGTTCCATTTTACTTTAAAATTACATAGAATACCCTTTTATGATATACTCGACGATACTTGGAAAGGAATATTCTTTAAATCCACTCTTCCAAGTTATATGGCAGCACGGGTACTTAATGAGTATTTTAGAGGGGAAGGCAAATAGTTTTATAGCAGAAATTGCGTTTTCAGCTGACGGCGTTTTCAGTGGATTGCGAAGGTTGTCATTTTTGTTCCGAAAAAGTAGTAAATGTTAAAATTTAAGTGTTTTTTTTTTTTTGTATGTTAAGGAAGACCCCAGAAAACGATTTGACTATTTATTTTAAGTGAAAAGGGCATATAATTAACTGTACAGTTGAATATCTTTAATTAATTAATTAGCTATAACTAATTAAATTTCCCAAAGTGGAGTATTTTGTTTATGTATATCCCTTAATTTTCAATGTAGTGATTCAAAAAAAACTGCAGTAAATCTTAATGTGGTAGATAAGGTTAAGATATTTTGACAGTGGTATCTTTAAAGGGGAAAAGCTTCTAAAGGAGGAAGGGTGGCAACTAACATGCATTTTACATTAAAAAATGATTCAGGAGTAATTTTTCTCCATTTTTTTTTTTTATTTTTATTTATTTTGTGACTTACATTTAAAAAGTTTATTTTAAGCATTTGATGAATAGTAGCTGTTTAGCCAAGACCCAGTCAGCTCAATTTACGGCAGTGTAATTATTCATATAATAAAAAAAGTCAAACATCCAGCTAACTACTTCTTTTTATTTCTTAAATACACTTAATTAACAAAACAGTTTCTCCAAGAATTCTAAAAAAAGATTTTAGGCTTAGCTCATCCTTTTAGATGGCAATAAATATTAATGGCCTTTGTCAAATTCAAGAAAGTTGGAACAAGTTGAAAAGGTCGAAGAGAAAGATAAGAGGTTTAATTAGTTTAACCGAGAGCTCTGGAGAGTTTTGGAAACTCATCAGGAAACTTACCTTCGAAGATTAAAAGGATCATTTCCTAGAATTTTCAACAAGTTTTCATTTAAACTCCAAACTTTTAAAGCGATTCCAGCGTTGGTGGTTGCCATTATAGCAAAAAGAATTCGACATTTATTAAAAGGATTACAAGGCTAATGATATTAATATGTTTGGTGTCTTTTCCCCCTCAAAATGCTTTTAAAATATTAACTGCTGTGTGTATATTTTTAGGATGTTAATACGCTCAAGTTCTTAAACTATTTATAATATCAGTTTCTTTTTCAATGCAGAGTTGAATAATGATTACTAAACGATTATCCTTACTGTTTGAGTAATATTTCTGAAAAAGCTCATTACTCTATGGTTCTTCGTGAAGGGAATTTAATAATTGAATATTTAATTAAAACACACACACGTTTCACTTTTCATCTTGAATTGTTTCTTGTTTGTATGAAAGGTTTTAAACTTTCAGCAGGAATATAGAGGGAAAAGAAGATTTGAAAACAGCTTAGTCAATCGAAACAAAAGAAATGTAGAAGGAAAAAATTATTATGTATTTAGCTCCTGGAGCAGGGAGTTCCCTTCGCTTCAATAGCAAACTGAAAGCTGTCTTTATTTTAGTAAAAAATGTCTGAAGTGAAAAACTTCTCCTTTGCCTCATAGGTCCAAAAGAAACTTTCAAAATTAATTTTTTTTTTACCAACAGAGCAACAAAGGAAAACTACATCTAATTTTTAATAGGATATATGAAACTGTATTGTATAAATATGGGACATGATGCAAGTACCATATTCTCTTATAAGTTCTTGTATCTGATGAAAAATACGAAATATTATAAACTTGTAACTGATTGATTCAGGAACATCTTCGCAACTACAGGATCAAAAAGCAAATACTTAACATGAAAAGAAGTAGCTTCTCAGAAAACTTCCTAAAATAGTTTACAAATTACAAATTTTTTTATTTTGATTTTACTTGAATTTGGTTTTTGTGACGTAAGTATGAGATTATAGTATTCATTGGATGTGGTTTCTGTGAACTGCTGAGGAAGACTTCATATTTCGTTGAGGACTGTAATTTTTTGTAAAATACACAGAGACATTAGTATTACACATCTGACACAAGACGAAAATATGGAACTTCTACTAGCAAATTTTGTAAGTTTTTGTTTTCATTAAAAGAAGTCAAACGTACAACGGGAGGAAAATAATCTAAGGAATTGAAACCTACACTTCGTATTTCGTCATAAAATATTTTTTTTTAGATTTGTTAAGTGTTTAATAAGTAAATTTAAAGAGTTGGAAGTATTGAGAATGAACTATCTTCGTCACGCGCCATTTAGTCTCTTCTCAATGAAAGAGAAGATGCTAATCATAAAATCAATGAAAACTTTCACCTGATCTTGACAAAATTAATTTCTACAGAAAATTTGTGGAGTAGATTGGATTCTCAAACAACTTGGAGTGCGAAAAGTATTCCCCAAAATGAAAACATTTTTATCTCGGAATAAATTATGTAATTAATAAGTTCGGTGCGAGGTTGGAAAAATATTGGAGAACGCCTTGCTAAAAGCGCTTATTTAGGTTGTAAACAGGAGTCATCAATTTTTATATAGTTATAATAATGTTTACAAATTACAAAAGAAATTGTAAGGATTTTTTTTGTTTCCTAGTAATGTATAAATGATTGCATTCATACTTTTTCATTTGAAATTTTTTTATGGAATTAGTTTTATAACTTTTATTGATCATTAAAAATGTATTATAAAGATAATTTATCGAAGTTATGCTTAATTTTTTCTATTATCATAAAAATTAAATTGATGTTTCCGAGCTACGGTGAAATCTGTAAACAGATTTTTTTTCCAAGATTGAAGGTAGTAAACAAAATGATTTAAAGCCTACAACATTTATTGAAAAAAATCGATACTCGCCATTATAAAATGCATCAAATGAAACATTATTTTTTCTGTTTGTAAATATTTTAACTATTATGGGTTGTTGAAAGAAAAGTATAATTTTTTAAATATTGGGGTAAAAAATATTTTGGGTGATGAAAGACACATGGATAAATATTGAAAGCACCCTAAAAGTTTTTGATTTATGTGTGTGAATTATGTAGCATAAAATCTAATTTATTAAATTGGTCATAAAATGTGAATACGATGTGTAATATCGAATTAAATTATAAGCAGAAAAAATATTTTGAAGAAACTCTGTAAGTAGAGTAAGGAAACAGAAAAAAATATACCTATAGTAGAGTTTTTGTTAAGAGATATATTCATCAATTTAAAATAATCAGGTTGTGTGCTCTCATTAAGGTTTTCACAGCAAACCCTTTTTTTAAAGGGTTAAATGGATAAATATTTATGATATTTAGTGTCACTTAGATTAGAAAATGTATATAAAATTTTTTTAAGTAGTATTAAAAAAAAAATTATTTGCAATATTTTGACAAAAATGAACATAAAGACCTTTTTAAAAATTTTTCCCCTTTTTAAAAAAATGCTTCTATTATAATAAAAATTTTTTTGTCTATAGTCAGACCTCTGTACAAAAGCTCAAGGGGAAATTTTTTTGAAATATATCACTTAAAGGGGGGGTTATCCATGTTTTACGACAACGGGGGAGAAATTTTAAAAAAAAAAACCCGATAATTATTTCAAATGGTGTAACTCTGAAAATAATGTAAATTTTTTCAAAATCTTGTTGGGTCTGCAGGGGTCAGCTATATACAGGCAAGTTTTTTTTTTTATAATAAACTTTTTTAAAAAAACTTTTTGGAAAAAAGGTTATTCTAAGAAAAATTTTTGCCGAAATATTTGTATTTAAATAATTTTTTGTCCAAATGTCCAAAATAATTTTATCAATATTCTAATCTAAGCGACCAAAAATCATGTTTCCCCTTTTTCCTTTAAAATCACGGTTCCGGTTCTCTTAACGCAACTTTTAAAAAGTATTGATAAAAATTTTATAATCCCAAAATGTTTGTCCTTGTTTTCAAGTTGAAATGCATCCTTCTAAGTATTAATTTTTTTTCTCCACCCCCCCCCTCCCCTTTTTTTGCAAAACTTTTTTCGGACCCTAAGGGAAAAAACTTTTTTAAAAAATATCCATAGTTGGTAAAACCTTTAAATTAAAGTGACATTCTTTCTGAAATTTCTGTGCTTATTTCTGCCTGATTAAAACAAAACACGCAATTTTATGAATCAATTATTATTATCAAATAAAAATATGCTTCAGTGCGAGGCATGCTTTTGTAAAGAGATCATGATTGCTTTTATATTCGAATCAATATATATTGGAAATCGCAAGCCGTAAGTAATCCTCTGGGTAAAATAGCGATCGATATTTTGTTTTAATAATATCTATACATCAAAAACCTGGTTTAGCATTAGTAAATCTTTGTAAACTGAAGAAAAATAATAATTGCTTTATTCTTCTCAGTGTAATTCTCGTTTCCAATCGATAACCAAAGTTTTTGGCAATTTAGAGATTTATTTTTGAATGGATTGTTTCACATCGTTTCAAACATTAATTTTCTGGTTTTCTCTTTATTTAAAAGGATACCCCCGGAAAACTAAAAGAAGTACCAAACGGAAATAGATTCCGTATCCAAATGAATTTATTCAGGAAACTTATGGAAAAATGCAAAATATATTAGGGACGGAGAAGCACAGCTTTCCTTAATAAATATTTAATATTTATCTTTTTTAAAAAATTTATTGATCATTATTGCCTTCTGAAAATGCAATGGAACTGTCTTATACCAAAGTAATATGCTATGTATGTACTCAATTGACAAACGCTATGCAGAAACCGTACTACAAAACAGACTTAAATGAAAGTAAAAAGCAGCTAACAGAATACAATTGATTTTCGTAAGAAAGTTAGTTCTGTTTTTATATATAATATCTCCTTTTATTATTTTACTGGTGCCTGATACTTATTAAGAAAAGCCTTATTTTTTATTTTCAAATAAATTTCTTTGAATTTGGAAACCGATAAATCTAGGGATCTCTACCCACAGCATGCACATCGCTAGGCTACTGAATAATCCAAAATTATACTTCTTTTAGTTTAAGCTATGATCATACGAAAAAATTATGAAAGGATTCGTCTTACGAATTATGTTTTATTTAGGTGGAAATGTGTGTGTGTACTAAAACTAGAAATTGTTCACTGTGACATTTTACTCAAAAAACACACTGAACACTAGATTGCCCAAGGAAGTCATTTTGACTGCTTTTTAATTTCCGTTAGAAAAAAAAATGCACAATTTCTTAGAATTTTTTAGAATATATTTTTTCCCTAAAGAAGTAAATTTTTTTGGTTAATATTTACTAATAACTTGTTATATGACTGTAAATAATATAAAAAATATTAAAAGTTAATTTTAAACACACACAAATTTCTTTACTTATTAAATATTCTTTGCCAATGCAGTCCTTTTGACTGTTTTGGGCAATATGGGTATACACTAAACTTCAGTCTTTCTAGTGTTAATAACATTTATTACTAACGTGATACGAACTACATACCTGAACATTAAAATTGCAACACCAGGAAGGATTGATTTAACGGACATCAAAATCACGTGAAAGGAAGAAGTTGCTACACAGAAATCATTAGTATTTCAGCACATTTAGACGACGTAGAAAGAAGAAACGACATCTGGAGCATTGCATAAAAGAAAAGTTGTGCAATGGATTTCTCATTCAGGAGACGCTGTGTAAGGTCAGAATTTTCTCCGAATATCGTATTATGCTCCGAATAATAAGAAGAAATGCTTACTATCGTGCCAGGATTCTATAAAGGCAAGATTGCGTTGCCCATCGTGAGTATGGATTATCATTCCGCGCCCATCGTACTGATCGAAATCCAACCACTGGCATGCGAATATGAAATTAGTGGGTTGCTGAGGGTCATACTGAAAGGCACGCAGATCTCCACCCCCTACCACAGCTAACGTCCAAGAGAACAGACTTATTGTGAGGTTGGCCCTGCACAACCGTACAACCAATGTGATAGACTCTTAGTCACGAAATGGCATGTTTGAAGCATGCCCAGTATCCGCTAGTTCGGTGTGATGACGTTTTCAGAAGCGTGGACTGTCAGCACGGCGGCCATTATTTCGGCTTCCACTGGCAATGCAGCTTAGAGAGATACGGTGACTCTGGTGCACCAAACGAGAAAACTGGATACGAGAGTGGCACAGTGTCGTCTTTTCAGTCGGCTTCCAGTACGTTTCACACATCTTACGTCCAGTGGTCGAAAAGTGCCAAACACCATCTTCCAACAAAATAATACAAGACCACATGTCACATGTCATGTTCTGACCTTCCTCTATACACGGGGTTTTGATTGTTACTCTGGCCTGCTCGGTCTCCAAATCTGTCACCCATTAGAAACATCTAGTCATGGGTTGCTGAAAGACTTTCCCACTTCTCCTCTCTAGCTATTTCAGTTGATAAAATGTGGCATAGATTTAAAGCTGCATGAAATGAGTTGCTCGTTTCTGTCGTCCAAGTCCAGTTTGACTCCATGCCTAACCGGGTAAGGGACATTTTAGTTGGCATAGGTGGTAACGTTTTCCACTAATTTAGCATCCCGTTAACCCCCCAAAATATTGATAATTTGGGGGTAAATTTGTAATTGGTTGCAAAATTTGATCATTTTGGCTTCGTGTCATACTGTTTACGTACAATAAATATTTTTTATTTGCTTTTCTTCAAGGTGCTGCAATTTTAATGATCAGCAGTGTAAATACAGATCTACTCACACGTAAATACCTTTGGCCAGCAGTTTTGAGAGATGTAAATACGTTACATAGGTTGAGGTTCGCATTCCCTACATTAGCGTAGTGTAGAAATTCGGAGAATGGGTACAAACTCAGGAGCCATCCTCATTACGTAACTGTGGTTCAAAATTATCTGATCCGCGTCATCAAAACCCTCGCGTTGTTCTTGTGTACAAATTTTATAAAAAGTCATTCGAACTACATATCACCTTCTGACTTTTATCTATTCGACCTTCGATACACAGTAACGCGTACAGTAACGTATCGGCTTAGCAGGTAGATCCATAGTATTAATAAAAGTGGTCTCCTTTTTCACCCTCTACTAAAATACAACCTGAGGCTTTTCTCAAGAAATCTTTTTTTTTGGAGGGGGAAGAAAAAAAATATCATAAGAAAAAGAACGCTGATTGATTTCCGGTTAGTCAATTGATTATCTTAGTTTTATTTTAGGCAGTACTATTGAATACCCTCGTTTATCGCGAAGGCAGAATCCTAGATGTTCTCGTGTTAGTCGATCCAAAAAAACCATCAATCGCAAATCAAAAAATGCTATTTAAATATTTGTATATAAAGACGACAAATATGAATAGGAATATTAGCATTCAGTAGGCAAACTTCAAATATAATAGTGTTTCTCACGTTATTAAAAATGGAAAAGAGCATAAATGAATTTTTACTTACAGTTATTATAGTCGCTCAATTTTTTTTTTAAATGTTATTTACTCAGAATGGGATATATACTAAACTTAACGAGTGCCTGAAATATAGACTCAAGTCTTAGTAAATGCATGAGAATTTCATGATGTTCCTCCATATCGTCTTCTTATTTTGATGAAAGAAAATATTAAAAACAGTTCTGTAATTATACGCCATTACTTGTGCTCCAGTCATGGTATTTCAGTGGAACAAGAAATAACGACTTTTCTAAACTTTATTAAGATAGAAGATTTCCATTGAAAAGAAGAGAAATTATTATTTCTCAAGAATCTCGCAAAAACGTTTAATGACATATATATCTCAGAAGTAATCATATTTCTTTTTCTGCATTTTTTATGATTTGGTCAATCACTGTTCTTCTCTCGATATTAACTAATTTAATATCCTTCGCAACCAAAATCTCAAAGAAAACGCACTAACATCAAAACGTGGAGAACATATTGGCACGTGATTTTTATGGGTAATGACTTCTACTTTCATTTCCGGCTTCAAATACCGGTCCGGATTCAAATTAACTTCTAATATCAGTATCGAAGGTTATTGGAGACATATAATCAAAGAAAAGCATTGAATGTAAAGTTTAATATTTCATGATATTTTTATATTAGATTCTTAAGAATGCTCAAACGACATTATATGAATATCGATGAATTGCGCCTCTTTTTTCCTTTGATCTTCGACCTATGTCATAGAATTATCTCTTTTAGAGACAAATAAACTTTTAAAAGTAAAAATATGTGTCTAAAATTAAAGAAAAATAGTACTAAACCTATAAGAAATTCTTCAACAATTTTTAAAATTAAAATGTTGAATGCTATTTTATTTTTCTGAGTTTGCTTTATCGATTACAATTTAAGCGAGTTATAATAGATGTTGAAATATATGTCCCTGTTTTTACTTTTAAAAACAAATAGAACTCCAATAAACTGTTGTAGTTGACAAATAGAGTGCCATGCTTGTTTGACTAAAACGTCTGAACACTTAGTCATATATCAATAACTAAAATTATGATTAATAATAATAGCTAACTATACTTAATCTATAGTTTTATTTTACTTAGCCGAACTCGAATTAGTACGAAGTGTTCAATCCCTCAACCATCGTGTTGTAACATGTGTACATTAAATCTAACTATAGTGTGATTATCTTTGATCCTCCTTATAAATTTAGATCAACAGTCCTATCGAAAAATGCATAAGAAAACATGTATAAAATTCTTTATTTATCGTTAAAATACATGCACTTGTAAAAAAGATACACCATCTACTTCAACCCCTTAACTTTTGCAGGCATATATACACACGCATGGACTCTCTCTTTTCATTAAATAATTACGATTAAAACACTCATGGACAAAAAAATTAGCGCACCAAGAAATAACTGCGAGATCGTAATGAAACTTAGAATGAAGGTACACGTCGGGGAGATACACAAATGATTAGAAATGTAGCGTGATTACTCCTTGCGCATAGCCGATAGAGGGGGTTTAACTTCGTTCTCCGTGGAGTAAAAAACAGGTAACCAAAGCTTGTTTGAGTGAGCTGAATCGTTTACAAAGGAAAAGCTGAAGTAGACATGCCATTACGCCGTTTTAAAAGACAATAGGAGCAGCTTTCGTAGTTTGAGACGGGGAGAATCATCGGCATGATGAAAGCTGGATGATCAGCTAGGCGAGTAGCTCTTCAATTAGGCCGCTCTGAATGTGTTGTGAGGAGGTGTGGGGACCAATGGATCCAAGAGATGTCATTTAAACGAAGACCAGGCCCTCGACAGATCAGTCATCGAGAAGACCGCCACTTCGTAAGAAATGCACGCGTACAGCGAACTGCTTCGTCGGCTGCCATCCAGACATAGGTGGCACCTTCACTAGGGGCCCCTGTGTTTTCGCGAACCATACGAAGACGCCTGGCTGAAGGACATTTGGGATCGCGGTGCCCATTACGTATATTGCCCTTGACGCCCACCCATCGACGCCTCCGTTTGGAGTGGTGCCGAGCACGAGCAAACTAGACTGCAACGGAATGGAACCAGGTCTTCTTTAGCGACGAATCCAGATTCCATCTCAGCAGGGATGACAATCGTGTCAGTGTTTGGAGACCCCGTGGTAAACACCTCAATCCGGCCTTTGCTTTACAGCGACACACTGCTCCCACATCTGGTGTGATGATATGGGGTGCCATTTCCTACAATACACGGTCATTCCAAGTATTGATGCGTGGCACCATGACAGCACAGCGGTATGTCCATGACATCCTGTAACCACATGTGTTGCCACT
>BMAV01014671.1:584222-610421 GCA_019973955.1 Trichonephila inaurata madagascariensis | reverse complement strand
GCCTTTTTCTCTGAAATAAATGATCCTTTTTTCTTTGATTTTCTAATCATTTACTTATATCAAAGTAGTCATTACGTATGAAAAATTTCGTTTCATTTTGACGAATCCTTCTTGGTGCGCTAAATTGCTTGTCCATGAGTGTATATATATATATATATATGTCTTGTTTAACCGTTGCGTTAACTTGCCCTGGCGTACATATGTCTTTCAAAAGTATGATCCCTTTCATTGCTCTGCTATTAGCAAAAATATTCCGAAGGCTCTAGAATTCAATAAAATGACATTGACAGTTTTTCTGAAGGATTTAGTTACTTCAAAAAAAATTCGCTATTTTATGCTTTTTTCCTCCAATACACCGCATACTCGCCCCTATGAGAAAAACTTTGGCATTAAGAAGCGAATTGCAAAACTTTTAATCGGTGGTTAAGTGGTTAAAAATAAAATAGAAGTGTACTCGGGGCTAGAGTTATATGATTTTACTGAGAGCGAAGAATTCCCAGTAACTATGCTTGAAAAGTTGTTACTCTCTCTGACAGAATATATATAACAATTATTTTTATTTTAGAGGGGGGGGGGGGTAGATTTTAGGTGGATTATATCTCTAAATATAAAAATTAATTTTGACTTTTTGAATAATAATATTTATGTGAAAATAGAAGCCTGGAAGTTTAACAATATTAATGCGTCTTATTAGACATGCAATTTCTCTTCCTTAATTTGCAGAAGTATTGTTCTAAGTTATCTATAAGGAAATATGGATCTAATTACACTAATTATGCATAACAAACCCTGAATAGTTACAAAAGTTCTTTATAAATGCTGCTTAAGGCTTGATTATCAAGAGTTAACTTTTTATTCATATATTTTTATATAAAATAACAAAAATTTTCTAAATAATAGATTATTATAATTCTTACATTCTTCATTATAAATTTCTACATATATTCTTCCTCTTACTGTTAGTTTCAAGAACCTCATACAGATAGCAGCATAGATATAAATTGTTTCCCATTAAATGTTTTTTTACACAACACATTTTCTTCTACAGTTCCCTGATTTCATTTTTAATTTTATGTTTACAGAATTTTTGAGAAAGTTCTGGAATTTAAGTTTGCTCTTCTTACTAGAACCTTTGTGCTACTATTTCCTTTTGTATAACATTCGAAATAGTTTTATTGATTAAATTATTTTGAATTATTTAGATTTACTGTTTTGTTTACATATGTACACTTTAGGCCTGGGAGATTTTCAGTTTTGATTTATATTCTTCATTTTCCTTTCGCCTTATGCATAAATTTTCCGCTGAGGAAAAAGAAGATCCTATTAAGAAAATACTTCTCTGGAGCTTAAGTTAATGACACTTTTAGAAAAGTGTATTAATTAGAAAATTTATGTTCTTTTGCAAAGTATTGGTCAATTAACTTTCTTATATATTATTCAGAATTTATGCTTCTTCTAATTTGTAGAATATATAATGTGTCCAACTTTCCATCAATCATTTCATTTATTATTATTATTATTATTATTATATATGAATGATAGATATATAATAAAAATGGTTAATATAATTCATTTCATTGTCTTTCAGATCAATAACTATGGAATTTGAAGGAAAATTTTCAGATGCAAAAATGCGCTTTTTATTTAACCAATCTCCTCTATTCTGGTTGATGCAGTACCTTTTACTTCTAGGAGTTTCCCCGTAAGTACAGTCCTTTGTTCTTATATTTTATTATCGTTGTATTAAAATAGGAAGAGCAAATAGTTTTGTTTGTTCAATTTAATTCATTTCTTTCCTTTGACTTTTCACAAAATAACATCCAATATTATTCATTAGGCTGTATTACAAACAAATTCTGTACGTTTGGAATCCGATCGTAAGTGTTTAAATAGTATTCTGATTCCTCATGTTGAATTAAAAAGTGTATTTGTCATTATTGCAAATCACAAAGTATATATTTAATTATAATATGAAATACAAATAGAGAAATCACGACCGTATCATTACTCAATTTTCGGTAAGGACCAATAGTTGAATAAAACAATACTTTTGAATTTTTGGTAAAACTGTTGATAGTGAGTAGTTTTACTGTAGGAAGCACATTAGACAGATGACTTTTGTTAGAAGAATTAAAAACTGTACACCCTATACTTATGATATATCTTCTATTGAACTTTGAATTTTATTTTTAATTGCCTGAGTATTTTTGAAATTGGTCTCCAAGAAGATTGTGAGAATTTTAAGCGTATATGTATATCGTTTAGAACAGGGTCTTATTGTGTTGGCCGCACTTTTTGTTTGACTGAAGGGACTAGCAAATCACATCAACCATAACTGCGTGAAATATGAAAGATTTTTAGTAAGCTAAATCATACTATAATAAACGAACTGAACAATATGAGCTTAGAAACGATCATTACTTTAAAATACGATATTCCAAACCTTCTTTAAGCTCAATTTTTTCGATGATTATTTGGGTGAATGGAACAATGGACAAATCACTTGAAATTAGCCTGTAAAAGATTGATTAGAATGTATTATTTTGGTACAACTGTATTACATTAAAATTTCAGCCAATTATGATAATGTTCCAGAATAATAAAAATACTTTCCTTGTTTTAGATTACAGAGCTTAGATTTTAATACTATTTTGCCTCCTAATCCAGAAGAATACGATAATTTACAACCTCCAAAAGAAGACGGTAAGTTACTTTTATTGTTCAAACAGAAAATTTTGTAAAATATTTCTCTGGTTGAGTATTCCAAAAATTTTGTGATAAAAATTAATTTTGCAATATAGCATAATTGATGATTGTTCCTTTAAGATTCCATTCTCAATTCATTAATGTCTCATAGAATTTCAAATCGCATTCTTAAATTCAAGCAATTGTCTTTCTTTGAATGCTGCCCAGTTTATTTGACAGAACAAGAATTAAGTAAGATTTCTATGAAATTGAATTGGAAAATTAAAAAAGTACTTTAAAATATTCCATGGTATATGAAAACCCATTAGTAAACCGCAAAATAGGAATAAAAATAATTACAGTACGACAGAAAAAGGACTCTCTTTTCTTTTTTTCAGATTTATATTATTATGTTTTAACAAATATAACAACACCGATTTCAGAGAATTAGTATCACTCACAGGACTGACATTTATATCCATAAATTTTAGAATTAAAATAGATGGCAGTGTTAACTTCAGCTGAAAACCTTAACAAATCTCACATTTTACTTACTTCACACTTGATTTTTCTTTATTTTCACTCCTAAAATTTATTAGAAAACGTCAGAAAAAATAAACTGTTGGAGATTAAATGGATAGATATAAATAAGAACTTTTTATGAATGTCAACAAATGGATTTCCATTTATTAAATCATTTTAAATATTTATTACGGAAAAAATATGTTTTAAATATTCTAGTTACGTGTATATATTTTTATGTAACTAAATATATCCAGTTTACGTAGTTGGCATATTTTCTTATCTTTCGTAGAAAAGAACTCTAAGTAAAGTGAACGTTCGTGTTTAATAAAAACAGTATACTGCAGATGCTGCTATAGCACATATGTATTTATTCGAATCCATTCCTGATACCGGTTCGAGAATAAATGACGCCAAAAAGGGCCAACGTATTGTCATGAATTTCAATGGCAACCGTGGGGCGACTGACAAAGACTCGTGGTGTCGCATTTTGATTGCGATGATTCAATGTAGGGATTTCTTGCGAATACATAACTCAGAAGACATCTACCACTGTGTATGCTAAGAAGAGGTGTTGGTGTAGAAGCAACTCAGGAACCAACAGACAGAAAAAAGGAACTCAAAATGCGCATGATTAGTGACACTGAACAGTGGCCATACAAAACATTCTGTTGAAAATGTATTATTTATTTATTTTTATTTTTAATTACATATTACAAATTTTAAATTTCAGATGGCAACGTCAGTCATAAAATTGTATTATTCTTTTTCAATTACTATTTAGTACTTTGCGAATGGCAACACCAGTGTTCTGTTCGAGTGTGTTTATGTTTAGAATAAAGTTCTTTTTTGATCGGTGATTTTCGAAAAGATTTATCTCTTTTATTTCAAATTGCTAGCCACCGTAGCACGAGTTTTAATTAAAACTACTTCGATTTAGAAGTGTGGAAAAAGTGATTTGATGTCTTTATAATATTTCTGAAAGCTAAGAAAATTAGTTTAGATTTTCTTTTGGAAGCTTTTTAACACATTCCTTCTTTGACCTGAATTGATTTTTTATTCATGCTAAACGTTTCTGGGGTGCATCTGTGGTGTTAGGAATTCATGAATGGCAAGCAGGTTTCATTTTTTAGATGTTTTTTAAGCATAGGACATTTTTTTTTTATTTCAGTAGAAACTGTCATTTTTCTACAAATATCAAACAGTGGCAAAATGACCAACAGCGGGAATGTGTGGGAGCTAAAAAGATTAAAATTCAGTTTCATGTGTGTAAGCATTTACACATGACGCTAGTGAATGCTTTCTTCTTTGATTTCAATTATTTTGAAACAGTTTTTGAGAAAGAGAGGAATGTCGTTATTATCGCTTCGGAATATACTAGAGGGTCATTAAGAAGGATAAAGTCCCTTTGAATCATGGTCAAGTTAATGAGGACGGCACCTGAGGAAGTACCTCAATCTTTATCGTGGCCGCGGTAGCCTAGTGGTCAAGGTAATGGACTCGTGGCCGGCGTGTCATGAGTTCGAGCCTAGTACCGCTGAAGACCCACCGTGTAGGGAAGCGATGCACATTAAAACTGTTGAGACCTCAAACTTCCTCAAGTTAGTGGGGTGTGGAAGTAAGGAGAGGTAGTACCAGCTCAGTTGTCATTATCGTCACTTGATCATGGTTTAAAAGTTCGAGGTCAGTCGCCAAAAAACCCTCGACTAGCTAAGAAAGTGCGACGTTAATATTATTTCACTCATTCTATTTTCAGTTCTTGCTGAAGGTTCGTAAAAAACAACAGTTTCAACGTACAAGGATTTCTCATATAGCTGCGAATAACATGTACCACAGAAACAAGTCCAAACTTAATATGATTCCTTCTAATGTTTCAGGGAATATATATTAGACTTCATAAATACAACCTCAACAAAATTAGCTTGTTTGAGTTACTTATAAATCTGGAATGAATTATTTTCAATTATGGATTCAAGTAAGACGAAGTAATCGAGGAACGGAATATTATTACGAGTATTCTGCCAACAACAGTAATTTTAAAACATATTTTATTTTAATGAGCTTAAAATCAAGTAAAAGTGGTCTATGTGTTCTTTGGCCCAATTCAATCTCCTGGATTTGTGTGCTTTTGACCCCCTTCTCTCCCCCCTAAAGAATTTATCTTTAGAACTATCTTTTAGAAAATCTTGCTTTAGACCTCTTAATGATGCTGTATAGTTTTTCTAGAGACATGTAAAGTGCTGCTTCTATTTTGATCTTTAAAATGGATGCACATATTTTTCTTAAAGCTCCAGGAAATTTTTTATTTCATTATATTGAGTCCATATTTCAGGTCATTCCGTATTCTATTTGGAATCTATCTAGCTTTCGTAAAAATCTATTAATTTCATTGGGACCATCTTTTAGTGGATGGGCAGCCTTTCATATACTTTTATCCTAATTTTTATGAGCTAAATCTTGACTTTTTTTACTGTCCTTAAATGGTATTCATCTGAGCGTCCTGTAGGAAAATTTTTTATGATATATACACCTGTTAGTTTTAAATATACAAGGTGTGACCATTGAATAACCGGACGTCTTAAAAATTAGCTTTAGTATTGAAAACCATTTACAAATATCTTTTAATCTCTTTCAACATACTCCACTTCCCTACCAATGCATGGCTGCATACCGGTTTTCCACCATTCAAAGCAGTGTTGCGGCTCATTAGGTGTCACATTCTTCAGTAAATCCGCCGTTTTTGCCTTCACTTCTTCTACAGACTGAAAATGTGTTCCCATTAATGCATTTTTTTTAACAAACAGGTAGAATTTTCTTCAACAGCTGCCCTTTTCATGCTTTCTTCGGCGACTTCCTTCATAACAAGTGAAAATTTATTATTAATAACATCATATGATTTTTGTTCAACAGGATTAGAAAGACTTATTACAGCACAAAAGGTTTTTAATGACTCTAAACCTTGGCCTATGCATCTCATTGCTAAAATATATCTTCTGTTCATTTCTGGAGCATTATTTTTATTCCCAGGGTTTTCACAGCTTGAAAAAGTACAAACACTTCCACAGTTTTTACAATGTATTTCAAAATTCAAACATAAGCCACGAGTTGACTTTTCATTAATTGTTAATGGTTTATGATATTTTAAACAACATGATACTGACAAAATAGAGCTAAAGGTTGAAATAAAATCAAAAATACGATATCCTTTGAAGTTTTCACTTACTTTAACAAGATTTGACTTTAATGAAGTCTGAATTCCTGAGATTTTATGACTGGAAGCACACTTACCTGTATCTCTCCTTTCTGCAACATGTGTATGAGGACATACCTTTATGAATTGGTTCCCACGAAATCTTCTTTTCTTGGGGCGTTTGCCCGATGGTCTTTTCTATGTGTAATCTATTTCAAATCAAGAGATAAATAAAATGCTACAAATGTTTTGAATTTCGATAAACGAATTCAAACAACGTTGTTTTGAATTTCGATAAGTTATTTCAAACAACGTACTAACATTACCACAATAGAATGAAAACACACCAGAAAGAGTATTTTGAGTTGTGTGTTTAAAATATTTCATGAGGCTTATTAAAAAAAGAAAAATGAAACGTATGCGGAAGTCAAGAATAAGTGGGCATGGCATGTGTCCATTTAAACGCTGATATTACTAAATTGCTGTTTGGAATTTTTTGAATAACTTTCGAAGTTTTTGTATTATTATCACGTGGCTGTGGTATCAAACTGTTCAGAATAAAATGAGGAACAGCATATATATTTTTTTGAAAATATCCAAGATTAATGCCCCTGAGACCCTTTAACGTGCATCGGTCCCTCTACATGGCGGGTCTTAAGGGACTCGTTGCTATTGGTTGAGAATAACTTCTTTCGAAAAAAAATGGATAATTCCTTCAAATTTTTATCTATGGGAAAATTTCAAAAGCTATTTCATCACCTTTTTTTCAATTAAGCCAATTTACATGTCTGATAATCACATGTTTCGTTTTAAACTCCCATAAAGTATGTTACATTACTTTCCAATTGTCGTTCATTGCTAAACATCATGTAAACACGTTTGAAAACCACATGCTGTGCTTTTTCATAACACGTTGAGTTATATTAAGAAGCAAGTGCCTATTACTGAAACCAGTATTAAGAAGTAAGAATTTGAGGAGTACAAAAAATGGTGATCTTTCTTTAATTTTAAAGACCTGCTTAATTTGATGAATTTTCATGTATTGATTTTTGTACAACTATTTCCATGTAAATAAGATAATACATCACTCACAGATTGAAAATATTTAATTTTCAACAAAAGCTCCGCAGAATTTCAAGGCAAATTGGTTTTAATTTTTCTTTTTTTATTAGTAGCAGAAGGTCCATTTAGTCAACAAACAAATTGTCAATTTTAACAAATAACAAGTTTAATAAGTTTTGAAAAAGAATCAGCAGATATATCATGTGACATAAATAATAAACTATTAACCCTCAACGTGACATAATGCCGACTTTATTTTCTAAGTCCCCATGCACATTACCGTTTTCAACATTGAATTTATGTAGCCGTCATTATACTAAATTGCTGCCTGTTTTATACAGTCAACTCATTTAATAAATGGCGCGTTCATCTTAGAATGTACAGTGAGAACTTTCGATTTAATTAAATTACTTACATTACCAGTTCAATGAATACTGTCTGTGAGTCTTAATGTAATAATCACGACTGTATTATTCACATCATTATCATCGTGGAGAGAATTTATCACATTCTGTTTTTCATTTCGCATTGAACTTTCGAATGATGTCGGTGACATCATTGCCAAAATGTGTTGACGTATATATAATAGCAACGCTTTATATTAAACTAATTGTCAAAGTATCGATCGACTGCCCTTAATCGGCTTATAGCAAGGATCCAGTAACTTTCGAATTTTCTAACAAGTTCCAAACTGAATCTGCATAAGTTAGTCTCTGGCGCCGAGATTATATTGTAATTTGTAAAGTGTACATTCTCCTGTTCAAAACCAGCTTATGTCTTCGGATGCAAACATACAATACGATTAGAATGAAAATAAATAATCCTTTCAGCACGATAAAATTTAATTAAATAAGATTATATATTGAAAATTAAAATGACAACAAGTTTGTGCAATTCGAAAATCGATTGTATTGCTAAGAACTATCCGAGGAAAATATTTTTAAAATATTTGAACTGTATGGATCATTTTAATAAGGATGCAATTATTTTTAATACTTATCTATTGGGTCAGAACAAAGTATTTTTCATTTGAATTTCACTCGACTTAAAGGAATAGAAATTCATTAAATCGAAATATTTTAAAAGGGGTTATTTTCGGAGTATAAAAAACATAGCTTCTTCAAGCATTCAGTATGGAAATTCCATTTATTGTATTGTTCAATTCAAGTATTTTGAATCAGAATTTAAAATTTTAAGTATAGAAATTAAAAATAAATTAAATCTGTCAAATTTAATCTCACACACAAAACTTTTTATTTCTTTACTAACAAACAGTTTATTATACAATTTATCAATATACTTTCAAAGGTAAAATAGTACCAAAACATGTAGAGGAGGATAAAAAGACAATTTTTAAGAAATGCTCTACTACAAAGTACAATTGGTAGAAAAATGCTCTAATTTCTACAAATTCTCACTTTTTTTTTTACCAAGGAAGAGAAATTTATTTCAATGTAGGGTGCTCCTAGACAGTTTATATATATTATTATTATTTGGAAAGCAGATTCTTCTATTTTAACGAAACTCCTCATAATTTTTTGCTTTTCGCTTTGTTAAAAAAAAACTTGAAGCATATTTTTTAATAATTTTACAGTTATAAAAATATTTTAGTTCTTTATAAATTTTGGCAATTATTTTTTGATTTAATAATTTGTGGGCCTCCTTTCATTGTGAGACAGCGAGCCATTTTATCTGACCAATTTTCCACACAAGTGTTTTCAAATATTCAGGATCGATATTACCCCATATTGCAGAAATGTTTTTCCCAAGCTCTTGAAATAAAATATACTGCCTCTCATCGAACAATTCGTATGATTTTTAGATCAGGGGACCTGGCAACTCCATAATATTGATGTTTTTTTCTTCGTACTATCTTTTACTTCTTTAGAAGTGTGACAAGAAGCCCCATATCGTTGAAAACTATAATAATTATAAATATTATTATTAGAGGAAAACTACGCCAATAGCTGTATGCGTAAGATTCATAGATACTCCCCTCGGTATTCATAATTAATAAGTATATGTAGCAAATCTGTTTTTCGTTAGTTGAAATAGATCCACAGAACATCAAACACACATCAGCCTTTAAAACACCTACTTCTCTCTTTCTTAAGGTTGTGCCAATAGTCATTTGATCCATCAAGTTTCAAACCTTCATCGTCCAAAAATGCAACTTTTTTCCAGATCACTTCATCAGTAATCCTCTTTATCATAGATTTTCTTCGTATCATTTTATGTTTATTAGTTATATACTTATTATTTTATTAAGAGGACACAGTACTATTCAATTGACAAAAATTGGTCAAAAAATCAAATCTAATTTTTCCAGCCTAAATTATTCTTTATATACTTTTGTATAGTATAACCTCACAAAATTTGAAAGCTCTAAACTTAAAGAACGCAGAATTATGGTAGCTTTTACGTTCGTTTGTATTCACATCCCATGGCAAATCAAAACTTAAAACTTACTTATTTCAGAAAGGTAAAATAACTAGTTTGTCTTCATTTAAAATGCTAGGTCTTTTTTTCTATTGTGCCTAATGCTTTGATTTTTTTTACGTATTGTTAATAGTACAAGTAACAAAAGTTGGTATGATTTTTTGAATCAAAGTAATACTTATTTTTTAAAAAAATAACTGAAGTTAGAATTTGCAAATTTTTTAAGGAATTTTCAATAAGGATTCATAAAAAGAAGTATTGTACAAATACCAATAGCGTTATCGCAAAATCCATACCAACTTTTGTTATACATAGTTTGACGTACTTGTAAATCAAATTTCATGCGTGTACGTAAAGTTTTGTAGGAGGAGTAGCATTTAAAAATCACTTCACAAATTTTAATTTTTTCCCTTAAAAAATTAAATGGCTAACTTTTTATGAAATTTTGAGCACAAAATCTGTTTTACATAGTATACACACATAGGAGGCAACCAAAAATTTTTTGAAAATCCTTAAATTAAAAATTTTTGCTTAAATCGTACCATGTCCCATTAATTTTACTTATTTTTGTGAGATTACAATTATTTAAAATGTGTTTAACTATTGTCCTCAATGTTTTTCCTTCAAAATTGTTGACAATTCTGGCAAAAGATGTTTGATCTGGCTTAGCAGTACGTGTAATGCGTCTTCGATTTCTGTGGACCAGCTCTCTTGGGATAGTTTTGATATTTGGGGATGATCTTATGTCTGTTCTAAATAATGAGAACGTCCCTGGTGAATTTTCTGAGGGCCGTTTAAAGAATTTCCAGGCTTATATTCGAATCTAATTGTAAAATCATTCATAAGTTTAATGTAACAAAATCCAGATTGTGGTATTAAAAATGTAATACGAAGAAGAAGTGGCACAGAAGTGAAAAAACTCAACAAACAGATAAATAAAACAATGAACACTATGTGTGAGAGAGGTTTTTTGAAAGTATTCTTGGAACACAAACAGAGAAAATGTCAGTTCATTAGTTTTTTGAACCATCACGAATGGTGTTAAGTGAAGAAACACGTTTAGATACAAATTCAATGAGAGTACTTATGACATTCTGAAGAATGGCTCTCCATTCCCCATCAACCATTTGCTATACAAAGTTTTCTGAACGTAACAGTGGCAGAACATGTAGGTGGTGTCCAATCATGATCCGGATGTATTCAATTGGGGAAAGGTCAAGAGAGAATAATGGCCAGGGAAGCGTATGTAAATAGTAAATAGTAGAGTACTTATACTAGTGCATGCAGTGTGCAATTGGGCAAAATTGCACACTGCAATGATGAAGAGTATTGGAGAGTCACTGGCCTTTATACAGCATCGTTACGCTGTCATAATTCCTATCAGAGGTGACTGACTAGCTGTGTCGTACACAGTAGCACCAACCTATAACACTAACAACGCTCAATCGTGTTATCGCATGGTGGAGCATTCCACAGATGTGAACGGATTGGATCTGTCATCAAGTCGGTGCCACACTAGTGCATATGAACTGTCAATGGAGAAAAGGAAATGTAACTTGTCTGAGAGCACAACACTGTGTTATTCTGTCATCCACATCACTCTAACCGAACACCATTGCATATGGAGTTTTTTGTGCTTTAAGGTCACTGGTAGTCTTCTTAACGGATATTCACAAGCAACCAATACGTGGACAATATGTCTATCATTTGGGGAACGCTGACTGACAGGGTGTCGGTCAGCTGCTGTACTCGATAAATAACCAGTTTCTTTATTTAGAGAGAGGTTTATGCCCACACATTTTTGCTTTCCAATATATTTGTCTTATATCGGATGATATTTTGGTCAAGTTTGGTTTTATTTGCTTTGATAGTTTTCTTTTTACTGCGCACAAAGAAACCATTTGTCCTTTCAATTTTCCCCAGGGTAATTTGAAAAAAATTAATTTCACCGTGTTTATTTGAAAGTAGCGCAGTGCACCCGAAACAGCAAAAAGTAATAAAAGCTTCTATGCAATTATATTTTCTTCTATGATTATGTTTATTTTATTGATTATATTTTTCGAGTACTAAGATTAAAGAGCTATGAAAATGTGCCATTGCCTTACCTATTATTATCGTACTGCCTCTCCTCTCATTTTTTCTTTAAAGTTTAGATGTTCCTTTTCTCCTCCTACTCTCGTGTACGATATGTGAATGTCTGTTGTATATATATGTGTATGTGTTGCATTTATGTATATATACACACATAGTGAATTTTATAAAAATTACTTTGTTTTCTAGAACAGACACCTACTATCGTTCGATTCCACGTGACAGTGCTCAGTATAGATTCCATAGATGAAGGTTCTATGGTAAGATTAATATGATCCAATAATTTTTATTATAGTTCACTTTTTTTTTTTTTTTTTTAAAAAAAAAATATTTATGGAAAGAACCACTTTTAGCTTTGTGTAATAGATTATTTATAATTGTTATTTAAGAAACTTTTCATTGAACTGTTCGTATAATTAAAAAATTATAAATGTTCATATAAAAAATTTTTTATTAAATTATTTAAAATTTTACCACTAGAATAAAGTTGGATAACTTTTTTTATATATATAAAAAAAGAAAACGCTTTTGAGACAATTTCTTTTTTTTTTTAATAAATTATCCATGTGCTGTGTAATGTTTAGAACGGTTAATTCAAATTTAAAACTACACAAAATAAAAAAAGAAATCTTTTAAATTTTAAATATGCGTAATTAAAAATACAAACAGATTTTTGTTACTTTCACTTATTTGTTTCTGTATCGTAACGAAATTCCAATAACAAACGCGATGTTTTCGAGGTTGAAACATACACATTTCGCATGATATTCATTCAAGTAAACTATCCAAGTTAGTATCAAATCTTTCCATGTTTATTTGAACTAAATGTTACTTTAGTAATATTTCCAACTTTTAATATGAGATATATAAAAAAATAAAACTAGAATTTATTTTTATAGAGTTTATATCTTGACACACATTACATATTTACGTACAGAATGATGCTCTGTGGTTATTTTATAAAAAAAGGTATTCACTTTTCCTTTTCAATACAATTAAACAATATGTACACTGACTATAATAATAACTAATCAGACATTTCTTTTTTTAAAAAAAGTGTTATAATATATAGAACAGTGCAACTTTTTCAACACGATACAAAATTTGGCAGCTCGTACAAATTTTTCAAAATAGTATTTAAAACACTTTTTCGAACGCAATTTTAAAATTTGTTACCAACACATCTTTCATTGTGAAATATAAACTTATAAAGTACGAAGCAATAATAATGCAATACTAAACGGCCGTGATGGAAAATCAAAATAATTGTTTACATAAATAAAAGCCATCAAAGCAGCGAAATTACTCCAAAAATGGAAAAATATTCGTAATTGCTTGTATGAAAAATATAATAAAACTAAATAAATAGTACGAAATAAAATAAAGAATAAAAACTGTTTGGAAAAAAAAATATGATTGAAAATAAGTTTTTAAGTATGGCCTGTAAACACATTAGCAGCATTTCGGTAATTCATTGGGTGGCGTAATTGGTTTGTCGCTGGCTTTCTACACCCAAGGTTGCGGGTTCGATCCCGGCCCAAGTCGGTGGATTTTCATGATGCAGAAAATCGGCAGCGGCCATGTCGTATGACTATGAGCGGCATGTAAAAAAATCCTTTGGAGGGCTTGTTTGGTTTGGGTGCCCTCGGCAGAATTAAATTCCTAAGTTCAATTTCGCATCGTCAGAGCTCAGGTGCCTCCCTCTGGGGAGGAAACTGGGCGTCAAAATTACTTGTGGCAGTTGGTATCGCCTATATGTGTGGTGCCGAAATAAAAAGTGATACCAGCTCCTGGTAGATGAACTAGGTCTGCAAAGGTAAAAAATACTAATACGCAGCTCTATTAGAGGGGAAAAAGTAATTTATTGGTACGACGCGATTCTTCTTGCCCCTGTCAGAATCAGAAAAATAAAGCTTTTCAAAACCTCTATAACTAATCACGATAAAGAACTGTACGTACATCCTTTTTACACACATTATCTATCGTGCAAAATAAACATATATGTTGATATTTTGAGAAGATAAACAATATTAAATATGATATTAAAAAATAATAGAAACACCAATACTATGCTAGAATTTTAAACGAAGATAGGTAGTTACTCGATATATTCTAATTTAATTATTTTTGACCGAATATTATTTAAAATCAAAATGTTTCTAAAGTTCATTAAAATGTTGTTTTAAAGAGTTAATATGCTGAAGCTAAAAAATTTTGAAAGGATATATTTTGATTCTTGTTTATGTGCCACAGTTCCCAACTTTTGTTTTTAATAACATGGAACAAGGCAAATTTTGTCCATTTTGAGTAAAGCAAACGTAAAACTTTACTACACAAGCTAAATGAAATCAGAAAAATAAAAACTAATGGCTTTGTATGAAGATCATCAAACGAATATGGTTTATGCAAATTTGGTTTACATAAAACTGAATGCTTACGTAAAACTGAATAATTTATGCATAGTTTTATGGTAATTTTTACATAAACCCATAGTAATTCTTAGAAACACATCGAAGAACAATTTTAAATATAAATACATGAAGATGAAAATTCGTTTAAACATTTTGAATCTTGTGGAATAATTGAATTTTGTTAACAATGCACTGGTCTGAGCTGGTTCTTAATTTATGGAAATTAATAAGTAAAACATTTTGAGCTTGACTAAATTATTTGGCTGCTAAAATGGCGCACTGATATTTAGATTATCCCTTACACAATTTCCAGAATGATAGTAAAAGTGCATAAATTGAGAGAAGCTCTTAACAGAAGATTATTATTAGATTCCAGAGTTCATTATCTCTTCCTCTCTGAGTCTGGTGTTGGAGCTCAAGAAAATGAATCACGTGATATTTAGTTACATCCCTCGGAAAATTGTGTTCCTTCGAAAGATTTCGAATTCTCTATTTGCGCGTATTTTCTTTCTAGACAAAAGGTCGCATAAGGAAATTCTTACCCGACACTTTGCAAAGTATGCTATTAGTTCACGAAGAGGTATCGAAACCAAGAATATCGCTTTCTTGAGAGAAATTATAGTCTTATCAATGTACAATCGAAGGTTTATTTTACTATAATTTTGGAATTTCTCCATTTTGTTTTGCTTATGTTTTATTAAAACTTTCATTTAACGCAGTGGTTCTAAAACTTTTTACTCCACATACCACTTGGTCATAACCTTTTGCATCTCGTCATAACATTCTACCCAACCATAATAAAACATTGTAATGTATTTTGAAAAAACAAAGATTGTGTATTTCTGGAAACTCTTCTTCTTGCTTTAATTACTACGCATATAAATGTGGTTTAAACGTTTGCGAAATCCAAGATAATAACTAGGACAATGAAATTTTGTAACACATAATAGCTAGGATATTAAAATTTTAATTTTTTTAAGAATACCATACAAACGTTTCATAGATTGCTTTGACTACCTTTTTAATTTCCTTCTTTTTTAGGAATGTAAAAGTATTCGACCAGTGGTTCTTAAGCTTCAACATTCATACCTTCAGTGTATGTAAAACGATTTTTCGAAGCAACGCAAATAACCTTAAAAACAAAAATTCCTTTTTTTTTTCTTTTTAAGAATGGCTTCTCGAAAGAACCTTCTCAGCAAAACAAAATTCGAAACACTTTGCAAGAAAAGTTAGTGAACAAGCGAGCTGTATCCAGAAATTCCTTAACGTGGAAATGTTACTGTGAAATTGAATATCTTGCTTTCTAAGTTCGGAAGAGGTTATTTTACAATAAGCTCAATACCAAATAGTACTGGTGAAACGAATGATGTACTATAGTAAAAAAGGAGATATTGGAGAAGCAGATATGTTTATTCCTCAAGACAATAGCTACACAGCTATAGTTTCGCCCGTGTAAATTGTTTTCCTCCCATCAAAAGGCACGTAGTAATCTGAGACATCATCTATGAAACTACTTACTTTTGAATTGAAACAATGAAAACTGAAATATACATAAAAATAAATAGCATAACATAAAAAGGAAACAAGTAATATAAAAAAAAATTGTCAATTCCTGCCTTGAATGTATGACTAGAAAGTATTTTATTATTGGTTGAAAATTTGAATACGATATATATATACACTCATGGACAAAAAATTAGCGCACCAAGAAATTATTGCGGGGTCGTAACGAAACCTGGCATGAAGGTACATGTCAGGGAGATATGCAAATGATTCGAAATGCAGAGTTATTGCCCATTACGTATAGCAGGCAGAGGGCATTTAAAGTCATTCTCCGTGGAGTATAAAACAGGTAAGCAAAGCTTATTTGAGTGTGCTGAATCGTTTACAAAGTAAGACATGCCATTACGCCGTTTTCGAAGACAATATAATCAACTGTCACAGTTTGAGAGAGGGAGAATCCTCAGCATGATGGAAGCTGGGTGGTCAGCTTGGCGAGTAACTCGTTAATTAAACCTCTCTGATTGTGTTGTAAGGAGGTGTTGGGACCAGTGGATCCGAGAGATGTCATTTACACAAAGACCAGGCTCAGGATGCCCTCGACCCACCAGTCGTCGAGAAGACCACCCCAACACAAGAAAAAAAAAACAGCCAACTGCTTCATCGGCCGCCATCCAGACACAGGTAGCACTTTCACTAGGGGCCCCTGTATCTTCTCGAACCATACGTAGACGCCTGGCTGAAGGACATTTGGGATCGCGGTGCCCATTACGTGTGCTGCCCTTGAAGCCCACCAATCGACGCCTCCGTTTGCAGTGGTGCAGAGCACGAGCAAACTGGACTGCAGCGGAATGTACCAGGTCGTCTTTAGCGAATCCAGATTCAATCTCAGCAGTGATGACAATCGTGTTCGTGGATGGAGATCCCGTTGTAAACGCCTCAATCCTGCATTTTCTTTACAGCGACACACCTCTCCCACATATGGTGTGATGGTATGGGGTACTATTGCCTACAATATACAGTCACCCCTTGTATTGATCCGTGACACCATGACAGCACAGCGGTATGTCCATGACATCCTGCAACCCCATGTGTTGCCACTCATGCAACGGCTCCCAGGAGCCATTTTTCATCAAAACAATGGGCCTCACACGGCAAGGGTGTCACAAGACTGTCTCCGTACTGTTACTATCCTTCCTCGGCCTGCCCGATCACCAGATTTGTCTCCAATCGAGCATATCTGGGATCATTTGGGACGGCGAGTTGGACATCCCACGAGTTTGAACGAACCAGAGGCAAAGTTACCGAAAATATGGAACGAAATGTCTCAAGACATCATACAGAGCTTGTATGCCTTAATGCCCGATCGTATCGCATAGTGCATTCGAGCTAGAGGGGGTTCAACAGGGTATTAAATCTTCCGTTGTTTTGCCTTTTTCTCTGAAATAAATGATCCTTTTTCTTTGATTTTCTAATCATTTACTTACATTAAAGTAGTCATTACGTATGTAAAATTTCGTTTCATTTTGATTTCTTCTTGGTGCGCTAAATTTTTTGTCCATGCGTGTAAATAAATGTATATACCAGCGTTTCTCAAACTGTGGGGCGCGCCCCCCTTGGGAGGCGGGATAATCTTACAAGAGGGCGCGAGCTTATCGAAAAGTCGAAAATAAAATATTTAAAAAATTGCAAATTTACTGAATGGAAGCAAAACAAAATACACTCTGACATAATAACAGTAAAATACACCTTAATACTGATGTGATATACTTATAAGTGCATCAGTACTGCACAATGTACTTCATATTTAATTTATCAATATTAAGTTAAGCATAAGATTAATAATTACTAATGCTCCCATGGGCTTGTCATATACAAGTTATTTTCAAAATTTAATATCTTGATAATTTGAACGGTTTATAATTAAAATCGTATTGTAGCTTTACATCAAATACATTATTATTGAATTCAACGCATTGTCATTGTATGGAGGGGGCGCGATGAAAATTATGATTGAAAATTGGGTCCCAAGTATTGAAAGTTTGAGAAGCTCTGATATGTAGGAAAAGAGTGAACTAATAGTAGGGATTGAAAAAAGAGCACGATTTGTCTGCATTATTGTAACAATGCACTCCCAATTTGGACAGTTTGGCTGAAAAACAGGTTTTCGACGCTCACTTTGTCTTTGTTTTAACAGTTACATTGTTACAGCAATAGAGACGAATCTAAGTTTGCGATGAAAACCGGTAATTAATTTAATTAATTAATTCATACTTGAAAAAATTGTATTAACATCAAGTGTTATCCACTACAAGTTTTAAAAAATTTATTTGAACTTGATTGGATGAATAAAGTATTTTATTAACGATTGAAAAATTTGAACAAGATAAATATATAAATAAATATAGAGAGAGAGAGTGAGCTAATAGTAGAAATTCAAAAAAAAAACGGGGTTATTATGCGTAAACTGAGATTCAAATAATGATCGTCCATTAAAAAAAAACGAACAATTGCACCTAGTATTTGTTGCTAAAATATTTAAACAAAAATGTAATATTATAGTACAAATATAATTAGATTCGTGTTATGAAACTTTATAAAACCTAAAGTATTTTCAATTTTTGAATTATTTATTAAAAAAAATTCGTTTCGTTAAAAGCATTTTGCTTCTTGGAATTATCCATTCATAGAAGGAAGGACTCAATGCTTTATAATAAATTTAATATTTCAAAAACGAATCTAACTAGGCCTACTTTAATAGGGAATGCTTCAGAATTAGAGAATACAAGTATATATTCCTTAATATACCCGAAACTTTTTAGTAGATAGATAATTCATATCTCACTTTCGGTTATCGATTTTGGAGCTATGCATTTTATACATGCCATATAATTCCACAAATATCTTTTCAAAATATTTCATAAATGTGCGTGTGTAATAGACAAATATTTTTTTAGAAATCTTATTTTCTTTAAATACTTATTGAATTACTTTAGAAAAAATAAATTACAATTACGTCAATTTTTTAATATGAAAGTAATTTAAATTGTTCAAAACCTGTTTTTGGTGAAATAGAAGAAAAATCATAAAATTAGTCAACGAAGGAGTGTTACAACCGAATTTCTATAAAAGTCTCTCATGAAAGTTTTTATAAAGAGTTAAAGTTATTGCATACCATTGAGTTGAATTAGTGGAAACTGGATAAATTGTTACCTTTTAAGTGCATAAAATTCCTTTTTTGATATTCAACTTGAGTCTCATGTATAATATAAATCATGTGTACATAAATGAGAATTCATCAACACTAGATCGGAAAAAAATATTAAACGTATAAAAGTTTTTTATAAACTTCTCTTGTATAATATCTTTGTAGTTAATATAACATTACATAAAAGTAATAATTTTGAAAAAATTTTATCAGCTTCATAATAAACAACTTCTTCCTTCGCTGAATATTGAAAAAATTCATATAAGTGGATCCTCCAGTCAAAAGAGAAATTCGACTACGCAATAATTACTTTCTATAATTCTTTCGAGTTTTCAAGTATCTAAAGTCTGGAAAGCTTTTTCTGTGACAATTTCAAAATAAAAGCTGAAATTATGATGCAAATTTTAACATGATATTAATATAGAACATAGCTCACACATCACAAGAAATTATTTGACTCAGCTCCTGTTGCAAAGGCATCTTGCTCATTTTTAATAAGTGTAGAATAACGTAACAGCTTAGTAGACTCCAGTTGTTCCATTATCTTTCTTTCCTTTGCTAATATCTAGCCTGTAATTACTTTCAATAAATCTCCAAAAAATATAAATGCCAATTGTTCGATTTCGGATTTTGCACTAGTCAACTTAAGTAAAGTGTTCTCCAATACTCCCCATGATAATATTTCATCAAGATAACGGAACCAGAGCTCTTCTTGCAGTGATACAATTGAACCATGTAATAATAAGAATTTTAAAGTGTTTTAATTTAAGTAAAACAAAAAATAAAACAATTTAAAATATTACTATAATTTAAAAATTCTAAAATTTTACCTAAAAATATTATATTTTAAAAAGGAAACAATAGATATTTACATGATGTTTTTATTGGGCAGACGTACGTGGCCGACATCTTCATGTCTCAAAGTTGGAAGGATGGCCGACTGCAACTGCCAGAGAACATGACCTCGAAGTATCGCCTCCTCCCCATCAGTTGGCTCAAGAAGATGTGGAGGCCAGACTCCTTCTTCAAGAACGCCAAGAGGGTCACTTTCCAGGAGATGACCATACCTAACCACTACATTTGGCTCTACAGTGACAAAACCATCTTGTACATGGTCAAGTAGGTCCACCTCTTTGGTTATGTTCTGATGTTAACAAAGATGACCACTCAAAAACTATAGATTTGCTTTTATTTTTATTAATTTTTTACATTAAGTTTTGTTAAATTAATTTTTTTTTTAGATTTCATTGTCGTCTATCGCTCGTATTTCTTTTAGCAAGCGCATGTACATTTATCGATGTGTAGGCAAAAATAATACGAACTAAAAGGAGCTGTGTCTTTTAGTTTTTTGGTTTTTTTTTTTGCATATACAGGGTGTCCCAAAAAGACCGTATAAACTCTGCACAGCTAGATTCCTCATTGGGAGTACATAAAAACTGCCCAAAGAAGTGTTCCTGTACGATCCATAGTTTACGAGAAAAATACGAAAAACAAAGTATGATGTCACTGCCGGTGCAAGAAAAAAACACTTTGTTGGACATATCAACAACAGTATTTGCATATCTTTCCAGACGATAATGTTTCAAACGTTCACCGCACATATCGCGTCATGCATGCTCGCGCGCCGTAGAATGTCTTTAAGCCGCCTGTGAACGCATTTAAAAGGCTGCATCTTGCAGCTACCGGTAGTCTCCGTATGGTGGCCAAGTATTCCGTTCGTGACTACTGCGACATGTACTTGATCTACGGCCGATGCAATGGAAAGTCCTTACGAACTGCTGAGGAGTATGCCCGTCGATATCCATCCCGCCATCCTCTCGATGTCAACGTCATCCGTAGGCTGGACGACAGACTGCGAAATACGGGAAGTGTCTGGGCAACAGCCAATCTTCACGATTTTGGAAGATCGTGGAGCGGTCTGACGGTAGCACAGGCGGATGCAATACCGCACCGTGTAGAAGAGACGCCCGATGTAAGCACACGCGCATTAGCCCGTGAGATGACTTCGAGTAAAAGTACTGTGCACAGGCTTTTACAGTCTAAGAGGCTATACCCATTTCGGTACACAACCGTGCAAAGTCTGAAACCAGATGACTATCAGAAACGCGTGGCCTTCTGTGAATGGAGGCAACAGAACACAGATAATAGTTTCATTGCACCTATCCTGTGGACTGATGAAGCATGTTTCACTCGTGATGGGGTATTCAACCATCACAACAGCCATATCCGTCATTCCGCATGCAATCCGTCCGCAGAAACATCAGGAATGTTGGTCTCTTAGCGTGTGGTCCGGCATACTCGGGGATCGCATGCTTGGACCGTATCTGTTACCTGAACGGCTCTCGGGACAGTCGTACTTGGTGTTTCACAATGGGGTCTTAACCGAGTTCCTCTATGACATACCATTAGCGGCAATACAGGGACTTTGGTTACAGCATGATAGGGCTCCGGCGCATTTCTGTCCTCCTGTATGTGATTGGCTGGATATCGCATACCCCGGCCGATGGATCGGACGTCAGGGTCCTGTTCTATGACCACCACGCTCGCCAGATCGTACACCGCTGGATTTTTTCCTATGGGGCCATCTCAAGAAGCTAGTGTATCAAGACGTAGTGACAACACAAATTGCCTTAGTTGATCATCTGCATGCTGCTTGTACTTCGGTGTACACAACGGTACTGCGACGAGTGATGACAGCCATTCCACGGCGTGCTCGAGCCTGTCTCGACATGCACGGTGGACACTTTGAATATCTTCCTTAAATTGTGCATATACTGCTGTTGATATGTTCAATAAAGTGTTTTTTTCTTGCAGCTGCAGTGACATCATACTTTGTTTTTCGTATTTTTCTCGTATAGATCGTACAGGAACGCTTCACTGAGCAGTTTTTATGTACTCCCAATGAGGAATCTAGCTGTGCAGAGTTTATGCGGTCGTTTTGAGACACCCTGTATGTATGTGTAAGATTACTCTTTGAATCAATTATAAAAGAAAGATCACACACACAAGAAATAACAAAGGGCGAAAAAAAAAACGATTAAAGATCGCCTGTAGCAGAAGTTGCAAATTTAGGCGCTGACGAAGCGAGTGACATGATTTAAGAGGTTAGATTTTAATTTAACTGTAGTTATGAGTACACCCTGTTTTCTCCTTCTCCGATTATATTTAGTTGTCATATGGTTCCTTCTTATACAAATATTTAATATTATTTTTCTTAAATGCTGAAAGTTTTTTTAATTAAAGGAAACGTTTAGCTCTTAACACTATCGCACTATTTAGCAACACGAAGGCTATTGACAACGGACATCGTAATTTCGAAATATAATCAAGGGACGAGAACGACTCTTGAGCCTTTACGCTACGCCCACATGTGGATTTAAAGCCACGACACATTTAACGCGCATTAGCACCTCTACACGGCGGTTTTTCAATAGCACGAGAGCTCTCACTCATAATACGCCGACCACGAATTCGTGACTATGACTACTATAAGTTACCTCACGGCCACGTTATTTTCACATAAAATTAAGGTACAGATCTCAAACTCAAGAACAGTGTACTGGACAGAAAAACGGTGTACAATATTAATTTTGTTGGTGTTAAAAATATTCATATTTTATTGCACTGTATGTCTTTAAACCAGCGTTTGTCAAACTGTGGGGCGGGATAACTTTACGAGGGGGGCGCGAGCCTATTGAAAAATCGAAAACAAAAAATTATTTTTAAAAAAATTATTAATTTACTGAAAGTAAACAAAATAAATTCTGACATAATAAAAAAATAAAATTAACATTTGTATTGATATAATAAACATATACATATGAGTACAGTTCAATGTATTTTATAAAAAATTTTAACAATACTAGGTTAAAAACAAGTTTAATAATAACGAGAGACCCCATGGGCTTCTCTTATATAAAGTTATGTACAAAAATTAAAACTTATCTTGCTAATTTTTTTGTACGGTTTATAATTAATTCTTTAACTGCCGATTAAAATTTACGAGATTCGCTCCCCAATGCCACCATTTTCCAGTTAGCGAGCGTATATGATGTATTGGGGAAAGGGGAAGAAAAGGAAAATAAATAAGAAAATCCTCTGAAATCCTTCGCAAACACTGTCAAGGGCCTTTAATTGCCTTCCAAAGCCTTCGGATAGCATTGCACAGAAAAGATTGTACTTCGGAAAGACGTATTTATATGTCCGGGACAATTAATGCTTTGGCTGAACGAGACGTTTATATACGCCGGTGGCATTTAGGAAAAAGTCGTTGTGTAGTATTGTAGCTTTAGAGTTAAAGTTATTGAATTCAATACATTGTCATTTTTATGGAGGAGGGGGGGGGGCGACGAAAATTATGGTTAAATATTGGGTCGTAAATATTGAAAATTTGAGAAGCACTGCTCTAAATCTCAAAATGGATCTATTTTATTTCTAAGTTATGATTATATGGTTTCAACTATACAAATACGAGGTGTGACACATAAAAAAATCGATACTGGTCCAATAAATCATTGTACTTACAGAATCAGTTTTCCGTGACATTGTAACATTCAAAGTAGTCCCTTTCAGCATTCACATACATATGCATCATTCGGTGCTGCCATCATTGGTGATAGTTCTAGAATGAAGTCTTTGGAAGGTCCTTCAGGAGGTTCTCCGTTTTTGTCAGGGCTTCTTCAACAGAGATAAAATGGGCTCCCTTTAAGCAAAATTTAACTACAGGAAATGTAAAACGGTGCATGGTGGCAAATCAAGCAAATAAGGAGGATGCCCCATCACAGTAACATTTTTGCGGGTCAGAAACTGCTTCATAAATAGAGTCGTGTAAACGGGCATTGTCCTAGTGCAGTGGCTGGCAAAGTGCGGCTCCAGAGCCGCATGTGGCTCTTTGGCTCCTTAAGTGCAGCTCTGGCACAAATGTCCAAGGAAATAGCAATAATATTTTCATTTTAAAACAAAACTTGGTAAGAAAAAAATTACATCTTATTTTGATAAATTAAAATTATTTTATAAATCGAGAACATGTAAAATTGTTTGTTTAAGTTAAAAGATAAATAGGTAATTAAAATTTTATATTGTTGTAAAAATACGTAACGAACATCAAGCATAATTTCATTGGTTTTCGTAAACGTAAACACAAACCATGTACAAGCTACCGGCTGAAATTTTTCGTATGTTTTCGGCGTACTCCGGTGGGATACAAAGGTACCACAAGCATGCGCGCGCATACATTTTCTAAAGTAGTGGGGGTACAAATTGGCATAAAAGACCAGCAGTTGCAGTGTGAACAGTTTTCTTTTATCTACCGTGTCTGCGTTGCCCTGTCTTATTAAAAAGTTGTATTTTTCAATCTACCTATGTGTGTGTGTGTGCACATCTTACAGGTATTTTTATACAATTTTATTACTCCTGCTATATATGTTTGTGGTTCCAAAGCAAAATTTGTAATCAATTTTTCGATAGCTTCTATTTGTCCAAATGTTGGAAGTTTTCTTCCATTTTTGGTCATATTAAATGTTTTGTTATTCTGATGATGGAAAATTTTTTTTTTCTTTTTAGTGCAGTTACATATAAATAAAATTATATTTTTTAAAAAAAAATTTTTAAATTTTTATTTTCATCAATTTAATAATAATAATTTTGTACTGGTGGCCTTAGGAAAAAATATATTTGCAATATTTTTAAAGGCACCCCATATAACATTGTTACCAAAAAAAGCAAAGAAAAAAAGGAAGATGAAAACCGCGAATTTAAAGTTGAGTGGACCGAGAATTTTGCGTTTATTCAAAACTTGAATGTACTTCCGACATGTTTTATTTGTAAGGAGAAATCCACGCATAACAAGAAGTCAAATTTAGAGACACTTTACAAGAAAGCAAGCACCATTTAGCACTAGATATCCTACCGGTGATGCAAGGAAGAAAGCAGTTGAGAAACTTCAGAAGAGTCAACAGTCGTCAACTTCTGTATTTAATAACTGGATGCAATCTTCCAGCAATATTAATATGGCAAGTTTTGTTTTTAGCCAAAAGATTGCGCTAAGAGAGGGAAACTGTACACAGATGGCGAATACATAAAAAATTGTTTTATAAATGCATCCAAAGAGCTATTTCGGGATTTTAAGAATAAAGCTGATATTCTGAAAAGAATTAAAGAGTTACCATTGTCTGCCGAAACCATTAAAGATAGAGCAATTAAAATGTGTTCGAATATAACCACCCAGCATATCGAAGATCTGAAATTGGTTTTGGCTTTGTCAACAGCAGTTGAAGAGTGACATAAATGATACAGCGCAAGTTTCTCTTTTTGTAAGATTTATGTCTCATTCAGGCCCTAAAGAACTTTTAGGATTATTGCCACTCAAAGGTCAGAAGCGTGGAGAAGATTTTGCAATTGCTGTATTTAAGTGTATGGATAAACATCATATTCCCTTCGATAAAATTGTGTCGATTTCAACAGATGAGGCCAAAAGTATGACCGGCGTAAGAAAAGGGTTTATTGCTATTTTGAAAGAAAAAAAATCACGAGATACTTGTTTACCATTGTATCATTCACCAAGAAGCGCTTTGTGCGCAAACATTTCCGGATGAAATTTGTAAAGTTATGGAATTAGTGATTACCGTTATCAACTCATTTCAGCTAAAAAGCTCTGAATCATCGCCAATTCAAAGAATTTTTATTTGAAATGGAGAGTGAGTACGCTGATCTTCTGCTTCATAATAAAGTACGTTGGTTATCAAGAGGGAACGTTTTAAAACGTTTCGCGTCCCTTTTTCCGGAAATTGAAGCATTTCTTCTTCAGAAGGGCATTCACTATCCAGAACTAACAGACGATTAGTGGATCTAAAACTTTTATTTCATGGTAGACGTTACGTCTCATCTAAATCAGCTTAATCGTAAACTACAAGGGAAAGGAAACTTAATTTTTTCGATATTACAAGAAGTAATAATATTCGAGAATAAATTATCCATTTTTGCTCAGGACTTTGAAAGGGAAACATTGTTTCACTTTCCGAGCCTGCTGAAGCATCGCCAAGAAAATAATTCCTCTATTAATAAACACCATTTTAAAACAATAATTTTAAATA
>BMAV01014671.1:548205-579222 GCA_019973955.1 Trichonephila inaurata madagascariensis | reverse complement strand
CTTTCCCATTTATGTGACTTAATACGCCTCAAAGCAGGCTTTCCCAATTATGTGACTCTATACGCCTCAAAGCAGGCTTTCCCCAATTATGTGACTCTATACGCCTCAATGCAGGCTTTCCCATTTTCGTGACTAATGCGCCTAAAACTGGCCTTACCCATTGTAATGACAATGATGCGTTCAAGAGACTGTAATTGGTTGGAGTATGAATGGCTGTTGACAGCTCTTTTGATAATGAATAATGGACATCTTAAGGAAACGAATGAGAGACTGCGACATGGTGGATGATATGGTCTCGGTTGAGAAATCTTATGAAGAAACTGACGGTGGTGGAGAATGACTTGAATGCTGAGAAGCTCCTAATAAAGCGTTTCTTCTTCAGTAAAATCTATTCCATCAGTATGCCGGGTATTTTAATTCAATAGTGTATACCAACACAATAGTGAAAATTCACAATAGCGCTTTTTTTATATTTACAAAAATAAAACGTTTAGGCTTTCAGTTTCAGGTGTCTTTCTTTTTTTGAATACTTGTATAATTTCTTAGAATTGTAAATTCAAACAGTGTTACACAATCTTCTCTTGCACTATTATGCGTTCATTTTCTGCTGAAAGGAATGAATTTAGGGTCCTACAAAGCAAGCTTAACCTTACTTCGCTGCCGTAAGTCGATGACAGCTTTAGACTTCCATTTGAGGCAATTGACGTATATATCAATAGCGCACACAGAAATTTTCCAAGGGGGGGGGGGGCCAGGGTCGAAAGTCCACTATTCTTGTAGCATGCTCCTTTTGATTTTGTCGATTTTGGTGAACAAAAAACAGTAAAATACTAATTATTGAATAAATAATTAGTATTAATTAATAAAATCAATAATTAAAAACAAATATTTAATTAAATTTTACGTATTATATATTTAAAATTATAATCAATCGGGAAAAAAAACAAGGGCTCTTGGGAGGGTTCCGGACCCCTAGGACACCCTCTTGTGTGCGCCACTGATGTATATATATATAGAGAGACTGACCTCTATTTAACGAAGTCGCTAAATCCCGAAAAAAGTTCGCTCCATGGAAAATTTTTTACATAGATGTTCATCTTTCAGCATACTTTATAAGCCTACATAGAACAAATTTTAATTTAATAAACACTATATATATAAAAAAAGTAATTATTCACACTTTTTTGTAAAATAATATATGTTTATTTTATATATCTTACCCATCCAAAAAAAAAAAAAGAAAGAAAATCCAAGGAAAACAAGAAATAAGTATGACGAAGAATACACTTTATCTTCAACATTAAGACAATAATTTTATATTAAAATTAATGGTTCTTAAGGACATTTTTTTTTATTTAAAGCATAAAAGTAATTTTAAACAAAAATAATTTTATAACTAGAAATTCTAAACATGGAAATTACAATTGAAATACAATGTAAACGCCGAGAATTCTATTGCTCTCGGGGAGTTAGCCACCTAATAAAACCAGTTTAAGATTAATGACCATCAAAAAATGTGATAAAAGAGCGAATGACTTAAAATGTCCAGAAATACTTTAAAAATAGGGTGAAAAAAATTCAATCACAAGAGGAAAAGTTCGTTATACAGAAAATGCTCTTCGTTATCTGGGTTATTTTGCAAAGAAAATCGTGAAACGTTCTTGGTTCTAGGAAAACTTCGCAATATAGAGGTTCATAATATGGAGGTTTGACTCTAAGATATACAGGCTGCCCACTAAAATGCTGCCGTCAGCCGCAACTGGAGAACTGTGATATTTATCACCAAAATGCGGGAGTCTAGTTATAATGTACTACAGCGTGATATCGATTACAGCGCTACTTGGCTGCAAGGCATTTCTATCTCAAAAACCATAAGAATACAGGGGGAAAATTTACCTTGAAATCCGGAGTATAACATACACCTATACTTTCAGGCTGCAATTATTAGTTTTTAGGAATATTCGCCGTATAACGCGCAACCCCCTTTTTTTATGAAGAAACCTGAAAAGTACGTGTGCAATGTTTTTATGTTTTGGAGCAATTTATTCGAAGTATTATCCCAAAACTTTTGAAAAATAATATACTCCAAGAAATATAACCCTTAAAGTTCACAAGGAATATTATTTCTTTTAAATAAATAGTATTTCGATATGTGAAAAAGGGACTATTTTCTTATGCTCATTTTTTTTTTTTATTTTTAAAGCTAATATTTTTATACCCGGCTTATAACGCGCACCCGTAAACTTCGATCTTATTTTATGTGTTAAAAGTGCGCGTTATACTCCAGATTTTACGGTATAACAAATTCATAGAGCAATCTCGATTTAGAGTGAAAACACACCTTTTGCTTAGTAAATTTTAGAACAAAACATAAATTGCCAATAGTTCAGTATGCTGTACGTCTATTATAATTCACATCTAGTTTCTTTTAGTGTGTATGTGTACCTATATATATTAATTTGCATTGTAATGTTAAATAAACATAAAAGCGTCATTTATCCTCCACATCAGCAATTAAAAACAACATTTTCACTGTTCCATGCAGTCGAAAAAAATCCCAATTGAGATCATTTCGCAATCATTTATGGTCTTTAGTTTTTTAACTAGTATATTGTTTTTAAAAATAAATTTGTATCGTGAATTTTATTTAAGAAAATACTTTTTCAGAATAACGTTAATTGTCTCATTTGAATAGTCTTAGAGAAAAGTGTTGTCGATGCAACGCATTTAAATGTATTAAGCATGAAAAGTGCTGAACGAGAGTTCAAGAAATTCTGCGATTTACAACGAATTTGGAATGCTTATTTAGATTCGATGCAATAAGCTTTCGTCCCAGGAGCTTGGGACGTGAGATGAGAAATTTTAATCCGAGACAGTTGTGGAGAAAGACTGAAATATATTATTCCAATTAAAACTAACTTTTGTAAAGGCAATGTCTTCAGAGGCCCCACATAACTAATCCCAAAGCTTCTTCATTTGCAAGCCAAACATTTCTGTCGAAAGATTTGCTTAAGAGGACTTTTCTCGCTTTTATTTGTCTCGTCAATACAATATATAGGCAAATAAAGATATTAAATTATTGATTAAGACGAAGGTTTTATGTCATTATGTACTTTTGGTTGCGTAAAGTATTGATATTAAATAATTTAGAAGTTTTAATTAAATTCATGCAGAAGTAAAATGAAAACATGCATAAAAGGTTGTTTTACTTTGTTTTGCATTGATTCAATGTTTATGCAAATTTAAAATAAAGAAACTAAAAATGTATTTAAAAGAGATCTAGACACCGCATATTATTCTGTGATTAATAGATTTTTAAATAAAGATTTAAGTGACTCAGAAACTATTTTTGTACCTTAAAGAATAGATCCTTCAAGGATTAAAACGTAATCGGTTTACGTACACTTAACAAAAATTTATTTTATATATAAAAAGCTTTATTTGAACAAATAATAAGTTTTGGTTTTCCTTTTATATTCTTATATTGATTAAGATTATAAGAGGATATTGATTAAGATTATGTTAATTAGGATTAAGATGTATTTTTTTCCAAAATTTAACACTCGTATTTGTTGTTGTCTTATTACCACAAGTTACTTTGCTGTTATGTTTTCCCTTTTTGCTCGGCTTGCGAGGTTGCGGGTTCAACCCCGGCTGGAGTCGATAGATTTTCTGAATGAGAAAATCGAAGGCACGCATGTCATACGATTATGTGGCATGTAGAAGATCCCTTGAGTACAAGTATGGCTCTGATACTCTCGACAAAATTAAATCACTGCAATATTTAGCATCCAACGAGAGCTTCAATTTAAAATTAATTCAAGCGTTCAAATCTAATTACGCGGCCGCCACTAGATGGTGCCACCGTGAAATGGCTCTTACATTTGGGGACTTGCTGTGACTTCAGAGCCTAAGTTGTTAAAATGCAGCTTCATTGGAAGAAAAAGTTACCTTGGTGTTCTATTTTTCCTTTTTTGCTCGGTCTGAAAACATTGGACAGTAAAATCTATGACAGGTATACTGAGTAAATATTCATTAAACAGCGTGTTGTTTGTAAAAAGAACATCCTTAATAACCGTCGTAATCCTCAAATTAAGCACACAGAAAAAGGGAATCGACGTTAAAGATTCCAGGGGAACTAATTCATGACAAGATAATAGATGAGTTAATTAAATTTACTGTCAGAATTCATTTTTAAAAAATTCATTTTTCATTCATTTTTATTCATTTTTTTGGGGGGGGGGGGGGGGAATATTTCCAAACGTTTTTTCAACATTCAAAAAAGAAAAATATATATTATGCATGAGAAATGTGGATAATTCAGTATATTTAATCAAAATTTTTAAAAAGAGTTTAAATGGCCATTTATGAAAACTTCTGAGAGAGGGATCGAAATTTTGCGCTAACTTCTAATATCTAATCATCGATTCACCTCTCATACTCTGATTCAAAACGAATGAACATTGCGAGAAAACTGTTCCTCTTTTTCATATTTGTAGTAAATATTTAAAATAGGTTTTGTTGTTGTTTTATTTGAAAAAAATTCATATTAACGTAAATTCATCCCTTAAAAATTGAAATGAACTCTCTTAGTTTATTTTGTTGAGTATATGTATAGAAACTATAATTTTCAAACATTCTATGGAACATCTGCGAAACTTATTAATCACTATTTAATATTTTTTGCTGAGCCTTATTTACTTATTTCATTCATTAAGTTTGTAAACATCATCCGCTCACTTTTTTTCTCTCTTTTTGCAAAAGCTATTAAAAGTTCCTGAAAACTAAACAATTGGTTCCTTTTTGTTACAAAATTTGCTTCAATTTGAATGCAATGAAAATTGATACTCGAAAGTCGAAAAATTTACACTATATTTAAGGTCGAAGTTTAATTTTTAAAAGAAATCAAATAAAATAATAAGAGCTATACCTCTTGATTTTCTTAAGCGTTTTAGTGTTTTAAACTGAAAATTGGGCACGCTTTTTTTGTTGTTGTTAATGAAATAAATAATTCAGATAAAATTAAGTAAATAAATCAATCGAAGTTGATGCCTTTTTAATTGTAACTATATTCTGAAAGCCTGAATAATCTAAATATCCATTTTAAATCTTATTTTTATAACAAACTCGATTCAAAAATGAAATACTTTCCCTTTTCTCGTTTTTAATTTTGCTACTTTATGAGCCTCATGCAATTGAGAATCGCATTCTTACCAATGGATGTAGATTGTAAATATTTCTGATAGTGTGTCGACTTTAATAAAATTAACTGAGAGTTAATTTTACTAAATTAACAGACACAGGTGAATGGACAAAAATTTAGCTTGAATGATGCAATAAAACTTCAAATAGATATTTATTAGCACCACTAATATTTCCTTTAGTTATAAATTTTAAGTAACATCGTAAACATAATTTTGAATATTTTCTGTCGATCATTGTACGGAATGGTGAATTTTAGAGTTTTACAACATGAAGGATCAAAATAAAAGTTTATATGTAATTCACTTAATACCTATCTAATTACCTACAATTAATCTTATGTGTCTATAATGATATATTCCTTATTATTTTTTTATGATTAATTTTTGGAAAAGTAAGTGCTAATCGATTGTTGTAATTATTTTTCAAAAGTATCAAATAGAAAACTTTTCATCGGCAAATGGATGGCTTTGTGGGGTATTTGGTTAGGTGCTAGCCTTGTGTGTCCAAAATTGAGGGCTCAAACCCCTACTAAAGTCGGTGGATTTTCATGATGCAAAAAATTGACAAGATTATGTGGCATGTTAAAGCTCCTTTGAGTGCCTGTTTGGCTTGGGTGCTCTCAGCAAAATTAAAATTCCTACTGCAATTTCGCTTCGTCAGAGCTCAGGTGCCTCTCTGGAGAAGAAATCGGGCATCAAAACTACATTGTGGCAATTGGTACCCATCTATTTGGTGCCGCACTAAAAAGTGATACCAGCTCCCGGGGAATGTACTAGGTCTGCAATGGTAATTACCAATCTGAACCTTCATTTAAAAGAGAATCATTGTAGAATGTTTTACAGAATCATTTAACACTGGACGAGCCCTTCATAACGCAGAAATGGTTTAGCAGAATTTGGCTGAATTAGAAATTTAAGTTAATTTCACGGTAAGATATCAGTTTTATGAAAAATGTGATGGATTTTTTTCTATAATTCTAGAAAAAACAAGTAATATAAAAAAATAGTTTTTAAGTCAATTCCTACTTAGATCAACAATGAAAAATTTTATTTTTTAGCTACTTTTTATTAAATAGTTACAATTAATATAAATATGTATATACATAGGACAGAATCACAACATTAAGTGGTCATTAGTTTTTTTAATTATCATTAAAGTATCGTATTGTGTCCTTGTGTCCTTTTAATTTCAGTCCAACTGAATACTTTAACACGTGAGAAAAATACCTTTTCAAGTTTTGACACAAGTCGCCAAAAGGGTCGCTAAGTCGTCAACGTGGCTGTATTTGTAATTCTTTAAATAATTAGTTTTAATCCATTAATTTTTATTAATTATAATTAAATTATTGTATTGTCATCCAAAATCATCCTGTACATCAAATTTCAGCTCAATTCAGCGCTTTAAAATATATTTTAGTAACTATTGAAAATACCACCAAGATAAATAAATAAATATACAAATATATAAATAAATAAATATATAGACAGTGCGAGCTAATAGTAGGAATTGAAAAAGCTTTATTAATTAATATAATTCATTCATTCATTAGCATCTTTTGAGAAGTTGATAATGATATTCCTCTTATATTTAGATGCAATGAGTATTACTAGTTATTGTTAGTATTATTTTTCGACGAATGATTATATTTATGTAAAAAAATGCTTGAAATAATCTTCATGCGTTCCAAAACGTGTTAGCATGTACCACAGAAAGGTAAACCGAGCACAGATTGAGTCTTCCTGTAATTAATGGTTGCATAAGTTATGGAGTGTATTCCAATATGTCGTGGAGACACAGCATCGATTGGAACGATTAATTTAGAAACTCTCAAACTGTTGTCAATGTTCTGGTAGATTGTGATGTAGTAAAATCCAATCTCTCTGCATAGAAATTTCGAGGCTGTAAGTGAATAACTATCAATCTACGAAACATAACACATTATTTTTTTTAGAAATAGATTAAAATAAGAATTCATTTTCCATGTATTCCATTTCGTACTAATTGGAACAATGGAAACAAATGATTCAGTTTAAACAGTTTATTTAAGAAGCATCATTCACATCCATTTTTCCTTCATTGTCAGCCTAGCGAAACCTAATTCCCTAACCTAAAGCCTAACGAAGTTATTCCCTTAACCACTTTAAACTTTACCCGAGATAGCTAAGGATATATGCTACATTTCACTTAATGAGAGAAATATTAAATAAACTTGTCATTGGTCGCAATCCTTGCAACAATTAGAGTTTCCATAATTGTATAATATTTACATCGCTGTTCCCGTTGATTGAAGAAATTAATAATTCGCATTTTTCTGTTTCATAATTTTAGAATTCTTTATAAATAAAGGGGAAATATTCTATATTTTTTAGACTTCCGCATTCAGTAACTCCTACAGTGATTCTTTTTTCAGTTCATTTTGCACGAAAGACAAAATTCATACTTTAAAAATGAGGATAGTGCTTCAAAAATCTTACAAATAAGAGATTCCTATTGCATTATTCACATATTATGTAGTAATACAAATTTCATCCATTTCCATAAAAAGACAAAGCTTTTCTTATGAAACGAAAATGGAAAATGTGACTTTAAAAGCAAGTATTTCTTTATATATAGTATTAAATGTAAAATAGCAACATTTTCAATATTACTTTTTTACATTCTGCAATAGTAAGAGAAAAGAAAAAGAAAAGTTGACTTGATCATTTTGCTGAAGACATATTTATATTCACTTACACATTTGGTAAGGAAGTATGCATTTTAAATTGCATTATTTTATTTTTAAAAAGTAGAATATATAAATTCAAGAACGCAAATATTTTTAGAAAAGTAGCATCTTTTAAAATATCTTAATACATATTAATATCTGTATGACAAAGCTATTTAAATCATCTAAAATTTGAGGGAAAAGTACTATTGACAACAAATGAGCATAAAAAAATTGAAGATGATTTTTTAAAATTGTCTTGAGTGATGCTTATGAATTTAGATGTCTGCTTGCTGCTCCTTTCTTTCAGGCTGACTCTGGAGCTGTCCTGTGCCATGAAATTCGAAGCCTATCCTCACGACACGCAGACGTGTTCTTTGAAAATGGAGAGCCGTGAGTAGCAGCAATTGTCATTCGCACTCACATTTCGTTCTCAGTGCTATAAAGGAAATGGAAAAATTTATAAATCTAAGGAGTTTGCAGAAAAAAATTGCATTAATTTTTAAAATTTTTTCACGTTTTTTACAAAACACAAAAAAAATTCCTCTGCCAAATTAACATACGCATTAACATACACCTTACCTACACTTAACTACATTATCAATGAAAGGGGATACGAATATATATACAGGGTGGTCCCGAAATCATGGTACAAACTTTAAGGGTAGATACAGGACATTGTAACAATCATTTATTGTACAGGAATGTATGGGCACAAGTAACGCGGTGAGGAGCAAACAGGAGCAATGAAGGAAAAGAGAAATGGAGTTATCGATTGGTTGCGTTACCGGTAGAGAACAGTAGATACCTAGTCACCATTCAACAGGATGTATCTCAGTAGGGAAAAGCGCAATTCACAATTGTACTCACGTGCCTACGATGGGAGACTTTACGTATGCCAAAAAAAGCAGGCATGTATTACATGCGCTACGAATGTATCACACACAGTTTCCTGATCGACAAATGCCTGATCACAGAATTTTTCAGTGGTTACATCTTCAATTTCGGGAAACAACTTCGTTCCACATCACCAGACATGATGCTGGTCGACGAAGAGCTACACGTGACTTAATGGCGAATGTTCTCTTATTTTTTTGGAACAGGTGTTACCAGAACTGCTGCAGGATGTTCCGATCACTATTCGTAACCGCATGAGATTTCAGCATGACGCCAGCTTATCATTTATGAGTGTACTTACCTGAATGCCACGTTTGAGGCCCGATGGATTGGGCGTGGTGGACCAATGCCTTAGACACTCGGATCTTCAAATGTATCGATCCTCGATTACTTTTTATGGGGACATCTGAAGAATCTTGTTTAAGCGACGCCGATGAGGACCTTGTTGCTCGAATATCCAAAGCTGCTGCACTGAAATATCTAGCATCTTTGAACGTGTATATCACAGACGCTGTCAAGCATCTACAGCTACTGGTGGACGCAGTTTTGAGCAGTTATTGTAAACATTATACTTGTCAACGACGCTTCACTTTGTCTTTTCTTTCGTCTCTTATTTTTTGTGTTTGTGCCTCACCGCGTCACTTGCGCCCATACATTCCTATGCAATAAATGATTGTTACAATGTCCTGTATCCGCCTTTAAAGTTTGTACCATGAATTCTGAACCCCCTGTATATGTATATGTAAAATTAAAAATACTTGACAAAATGAGTATTTTCTTGTCCTCTGTTATTACTGTCATGATCAAGTGATCGTTGTTATTTTGCTGAAAAAAATTAATTTCTCATTTGGTCTTGGATTCTTCATTCTGGATGTTTGCTTCACGTGAGTATTTTCACAGCTTATATCTAGGTCAAAAAAATAAAGAAAGAAGAAAAAAAGATTATTCTGAATTACAAATTTTAAAAAAATAATATTGGATTAGCACTTAAGATAACAAAAATAAATTATCACGTTTTGATTTTTTGTTTTTTCCTAATATTCTCTAAGCAATCGTGCATTTATGTCACCCAGCCGCAACGTTATGAAGGAAACATCCAAACTGCATAAAATTTTCTCCACGCATATACGGCAATATGATTGATTTTATTTGATTATTTATTGACGTCTCATTTTAAAGCTGCAGTAGCGTTATTGGTGATGGCCCTCGTAATGGGCTTAATTCATGAAATCACATGATAAAAACAAACTCGTGTTTTCCATTGAATTCAAAACAAACATTAAACTAATTGTACTTGTTCTATTTGTAAAACTCAGATAAAATTTCAAATTTCATATTTGGGTAAAGATGTTTAAATGTTAGGGAAAAAAATTTCTTCAAAAAGATTTTTTTAAATTAAAAAAAAAGTCGTATTTTATGCTTATACTTTTAAATAAAATGCATTTTGTATATATATGTACATTTTAAGAGAAAGTTTCTGCAAAGAGCAAAACGTGGCAACACCGGAGAGCGTGAACTGATTAGTTGAAAACACAAGATAGTTTTTATCGTGTGATTATGACGTCACATGAGCTTTTGAATTGATTGGCCAGAATCACGTGGCTTTCACTATCATGTGACTATGACGTCACATGAATTAACCTCATTATGAAAGTCTGTCAAGTGAAAAAGACGAGACCTGAACTGGCACCCTGTGAAGTTGCCCCCCTCGGGTGCCCTTCTCCTTTATTATCAGCTTGATCTAGAGGTGTAGGAATGAATGAAGAACTAGGAGCTGTCATGATCTTAATTTGACTTTATTAAGATCTTAAAACTTAAACATCTAACAGATTAGATAATAATAATATATGCGAGAGAATCTACGATGACTAAACACACAATGTATATAATACCGAAATAACGTAACCCGGACCACTATCAATAACTAACTCACCTAAACTCAATTCCAATACTATCACAGATCTTAATATTAATTAGTCAATCCTACCTTAATTTCGATCGACCGATCCAATCTTAATGGAAGTTGCGTCTTTACTGGAGTGCAATGGTATGCACCTTGACCTAATGGCTCTATGTCGGGAACAACTTCTGTTAGCTGTATCTTAATCTTTCTCAAACCTCTTCACGCTTGAATCATTGATTATCATAACATTCCCCAAATTGCCACACCGCTTACTCTAACTTCTGATATTTAAAAGCTTCATAATTTGCATCTTTCCTTCCTGCTTCACTTCTTGGGTTTGGTTGGAAGAGTTGTCATTAATTCTGGCCCCAAAGGACATGTTAAGGAAAAGACGCGTGAGCCCGTCACAACCCCTTTTTAACATGAGGACTTTTAGCTTCAACAATTTTAAAGTGCATCGGTGACTGAATAAACTCATCTTAAGTTACAAAAGGACTAGAAACCATGATTAAACAACATCAAGAATGAGCTCGTAACCATAATTTCTTGGCTACCACGGTTGCTCCTCAATGAGATAAGAAGCATTTCAGTGCATACACATATCATGTGGGGCTGCAGCGCTACCAACTTTATAAAGGAAGATCATAATGCCGTTTTACTGTACTAGAATTTCTTTGTGAAAGCCGTTGTTTTTTTGGGGATAGGTTCCGTATGCTTCAAAGGAAATTCGGTAGACATTCGAACATGTTTTTGATTTCGGCCGAGGAAGAAGGCCTACAGAGTAGGCTGAATTTCCTTCTGAGAAATCAGTGATCATTTCGGGCATAATCAAACTACAGAGGTGCATTGCAAGTTCTTAATCAGTGGATATAGGAGAAAAAAATTAGCCAACTGCACCAACCTCATCGCCCTACTACATGCGAAAATATGCATGATATGAGTATGGCAGTAATGCACCACTCTGCTGCATTAGAAACCATATTACAACAAATACGTTATATTGGATATGGTATGTATGGTTAGAAATGTGGTATGTTGCATACTGTATGTATGGTATCTGTTTTCATACGTATCATTCTATATCATTTAAAGCACATTGGAATGTCTGCAACGTCCACCTCTGTGATTACCTTTATTTTAAAACCACAGACGTTTGCGTCTGCAAATGGAGCAGTAAATGGTGAATATGGACAACCGAATGACGCGGCATTTTTTTACAGACGAATCTCGCTTCTTCCTGTTTCAATTGTCAGATCAGAATCTGGAGATTCCATAGAGTATGAAGCTTTAATTGAAGCCTTAAGAATCACCCTACTGGTCCGGTATCCGGTATTATGGGCTAATGTAGTAAATTCCATTCCGGCATACCTTTGCACTCATTCCCAATACATAGACTAACCAACGCTATACCTTTACGAATTTGGAGCCTATTCTCCTTTTCTTCATTAGCTTGCCTATGATCACTTTCCAGCGGGACAATGTACGACCCTACGTGTCATACAGTGTTAAAGACATCTTCACCCAACAAATTGTATTATTGCTTTGGCATTTTCCTTTTCCTCTAACTTATCATCTATCAAACATATATCGTTGTGTAGCACACACCTCCCCGCAACTAAATTTGATTTACGGGGGCAGCTGTAGTTTTGCTAGTCATGGTGGTAACTCCCGATACAAATTTCGTCTTTCTCGCCTCATAGAAGGCTGTGTTTTCAGTCATTTCTTCTTTAGGCTGAGTATTATCTTTTTTTTAAAAAAGTTGGCCTTGATATATTTTGTTCCTCTTAGTGTTACATTTGGTTTGGTCAGAAGTGTAAATGGAAATGCTTTTTGAAACTATGCTTCCGACGAATACTTTAAATTTTTTTAGTCTAATATGATCTAAACTTAAAAAAATCTTATATTAGTAATTCATATAAAATGAAGCAACTGTAAAGATAGATATTAATAAAACGTTGTTGTAGACTTTGCAATCAATTTTGAATACTTTCCTGCTGATTCCATTTATATTTTTTGAAAAAATTGTCACAGAATATAGTTTATAAGAAAACCAATCCGCTTAAACACGTTATAATAAATGAAAGTATTTAATGGAAAGTTACCAAATTGTTCGATGACACAAGGAAGAACATTTCTCAAAAGCAACTAAAATGTGAAATAGTTTGTATCTTACTGTGCAAATAATTCATTCAAAATTATTCATTTAATGAATGCTTGTGATTAAATAAAGATACTGCCTGATAAACTAATAGCTTATGAAGATCCAAACTTATACAGGGTGTTGCCGAATTCGATCGACAAATTCGGGAAGGGGGGGATAATAACCAGCATGGGAACAATAAATCATCATAAAACATGAAGTCGCAAACCACGTTTATTAGGACAGCTATGTAGGGTGTGATGTATAGTGGACTGTATAGTTATATGTGATGTATTGTTTTTATACTTGTATACAAAAGAGTTAAAACGAAAGTACTGATGAAAGGAAGCAAATATTTATTGGGTTATTTCTTCTGTTGAACACAGAGTACGTCATTAATATAAATATACGAGTATATTTCTATGTTGTATCTTTATTCACTTCTTTTCGCATTTCAGTGTCCTACACCACGGATGACCTGATCTTCGACTGGGAATCTCAAGTTCCGTTAGTAGTAGAACCTACAATTGAGCTTCCGCAACATATTTTAGTGGATACCAAATTAGGAGACTGTATGCAAGAATACTCGACAGGTAAATTAATAAAAAAAATTAAATGAATAAGCCTTTAAAATAAATTTCAATTAGATAACCAAAAACTGTTGTTTTCTTTCATTTTTGATCGTATCATTTTAATTTAATACGTCATACATTTTTTATTCTATTATGTTTTGTGATTTTGATCCTATTTATAACAGTTAAAATAATTGAAGTTGGTAACCCTGAAACCTATTAGTTTTTGGCGTTTTTCTGACTAATTACCGAATTAAAATAGGAAACAGCCAGTGTTTATATAGTGATATTCTTAATAAAATCCGTTAATGAATAATATAATTCATTAAAAGCAATTATAAGTGTTTAGATTAGAGAAACATTTATATAATATTTTTCGTTGTTTATTTGCAAAGGCAATATTTCTGATACTATTATTATCATTTTAACTGTTATGTTTATGGCACACAATAAACGTTCTTAATTACAAAAATTGTTTTCAATCTTTCATAAAAGGAATTAGGTGGAAAATATTTAAGTTTTAAAGACAACCTCTTGGTATAGTGTTTTTTATGTATGATAACTAAATTTTTGCTAGCATTTGCTACGAAACCAATAATAAATTACCGTAAAATCCGATGTATAACGCGCAACTATACTTTTAAGCATTTTTTTTTTTCAATTTTTGGATATATTCGCCGTTTAACGCGCCCCCTCTTTTTAACGTAGGAACCTGAAATGTACTAAGTCATTCAATTATGTTTTGAAGTCATTTATTGGAGGTATTATACTAAGATTTTTAAAAAATAGTATACCTCTCTAGAATTACAATCCTTTAAGTTTATTAGGTATATATATCATTTTATTAAAATATACTGTGCTTCAATCTATGTAGAAGTGTAATTTGTTTTTATGCTCATATCTTTTTTTATTTTTGAAGCTATCATTTTTATACCCGACGTATGACACTCACCCATAAATTTCGATCTTATTTTTTTGTGTTAAAAGGGCGTGTTACGCGCCGGATTTTACGGTAATTAAAACATAAATTTTTGAGGGAATCTGACTTGTCCTCAGAGTCAGGTATTTGAAAAATGAATTAACAAAATAGAAAAAAAAGGCCTTTTTTTAAGATTTTTACAATAACAAAAACACACGCACATCGTACTTTCAAAGTCATCTACCATTTTAATTCTAGCAATTTGGAACAGTTTTATAAAGAGAAGAAAAAATTTAATGTACTTCGTATGCAAAGTATAACGTGAAAACTTTGCTTAAGTCAAATAAAGAGGGTTTTTTTTTTCAAGCAAAATCAGCATAATTTTGAACTTTTTTCAACTTGAAATGAAAAAAAAAAAACTTTTTAGAAGGAAATACTTTTTGCCACAGAAGCACTTAGAAGCTTTATACATTCATCTTATTTCTGACACCCAAACAATAGACTGTGTTAATTTAAACTTGAAGATAAAAGTTGAGGAAAAATATGTGAAGTACAACAAAAACATTTTATTTTACATATTAATGTCTTAAGCTCCAATTGAATTTCCATTCAAAATCCCAGAAACATTTCCCAAATATGCAATTCCCACTTTATGTCCGTGTTTTGTTAGTTTATGCTCTTGTTTTTTCATTCTAAGTTATTTTTATATAAAATCTCATTATTTGCAAACATTTTTCTTTAAGGTATCCGACTCTACGATCGGAACCATGATTTTGCAAAAGCGTATGAATGGAAAATATTTATGATATTTAGTGTCACTTAGATTAGAAAATGTATATAAAATTGTTTTCAGAATATTATTACAATAAAAAATTATTTAAGTACAATATTTTGACAAAAAATGAACATAGAATAACCCATTTTCAAAATATTCTCCTTTTGTGAAAAATGTTTCTATTATAATAATATTTTGCCTATATATAGCTCAGACCTCTGTACAGAGGCTCAATTAGAATTTTTGAAATATATAGCTTAAAAGTTTGTTTATCCATGTTTTACGACAACAGAGGAGAGAAATTTTACGAAAAAAAAGCCGATAATTTTTCAATTGGTTGTAACTCTGAAAATAATGTGAATTTTTCAAAAAAAAATAGTTCAGACTCTCTGTTCTTTCTAAAAAAAACTGTCAGATGATTTTATGGTTTTTATGTACTTTGGAAATATTTTAAGGTTTATTCGAGATTTTAGAATATTTATTTTTTCTAATACTTGTGAGTGACTTACCCCTGAAGTCGTTCCTTCACAGCCTTGCCTACCTAAGGGTGGGAGAGGAATGAAAGCAGAACCAAAGACTTCCATAATAACAATTATTTATTTACTCAAACACACTAATCAGCAACAACTTAATCTCAATGTCAAAGGAGTGGCAGAGAGAAAGCAATGACTATCAAACAAACGTGCGCCAGTAACTTGTCTAACTCAACCTAATTTATCGTTGATTTCTAACTTTAGATTTACTAATTCAACACAGTGGCAAAACACCACTTTTAATCTTTACACGCGAAAATCAACTTTTATTCAATCTCACCTGCTTAGCTAATGTAACAGCTTCTATCTTCTTCTACTACAATTACAAAACTCTGACTTTATATAGTCGAACTAATCTAAATATCAAGGTTTCTTCTTGGGAGGGATGGCTGTGAATTAAACGCGAATGCTAACCCAAAGATTCCCCAAAAGGATTAGTTAGAGGTCGCGTATAGATTTGTCACATATTTAATTGTTTTATAGAAACGCCCTAAGAACTTAATGCATCAGGGAAATAATTATTTACTTGTTTATAAGACTATACCTTTCCATTTAAATAATATTATAATAGTAACACGTTTTTGAAGAAGTGAACTTAAGAGTTTAATTTTTTTTTATCCTGTGTGTAAGAATTTCAATTAATTTTCTGCATATATCCTTTCATTGCAATTCGTTGTCATTTATGAGTTCATTATCTTGTATTCTTGACTCACTTAAACAGCTTGCATTACTAAGAACAATACTGAAGTTACTATTTTTATAAACTAGGCTATGTAAGCCAAGTTATAAAATAAACTTTATAAATCAGAGACATCTCATGTTACATATCTAAATCAGAGAGCTTTCTTTTTTCGAGATTCGCCTTTTTTACACTGAGAAATTTTCGAAGGATCAGACATTCACGGAACAGTTACCTGAGATAAAACTTGAATGACCTCCTAAAGTTCTTTAGTGTCTGAGCTTTTTTTTTACTTCGAAGCCAAAATGAGACACACATACATTTTCCACGGCAGTACTTGTAAAATAGACACTGTGTTTGTCTTAGCACTTCCTTTGCTTTAATGTAAAAAAGCAAGTAGCGAAATTTTTAGCGAAAATTGTGTTTGAAATTGTGGAAGAAACCAAATTTTGTATACTCTTTGATCTAGAATATGTCAACACAGATGCATCGCGTTTAAGCTATATTGGCTGTTAATATATGAATGAAAAGTTAAATGCAGATCAAATGAATGGTGACAATGTCTTTGCAGAAATGCAGACTGCTTCCAACACCTGTTCTCTCTGCAAATGGAATGCGCGAATTCTCTCATCTTGCAAAAGCTGTCACAGAAATGAAAACATCATCCCACGGTATAGAAGGCTCATTGTTATAAAAGAAAAAATAAAATGTGATTAACATAGATTATTTCATTCGTGAAGAGATGGTAGCTCACATCGCGTGTGCTTGGACTGAAAAATTGACACTTGCAAAGCTGTTTATAAATACTTTCTAACGTCTGCCTTCTCAGCATTTGTACCTTTGTAAATTTCTCACTGTACAATCTGTGAGCTTCCTGTCCTTTTTTGGGTTCTTTTCAAAACATCAGATAAATATGTGCACCTCCGACTTCTGGAAACGTTGCATGCTATACAGGGTGTTACCGATGTCTACCAATAAATTCAAAGGGGTAATAGTAGGTAGCATGGGAACGACAAATCCCCATAGAACAGGGGGTAGCACAACATGTTTAATCGGTGAAAATCGTGATAATTGAGCCACCGGAAGGACGATGAGCCAGACGATGGGAGTGGTCAAACAAATGTGGGACTTGGAGTGCCGTGGTAGAGTTAAAGAAATCTGCATGTATACAAATGTTCCACTCGTCTGGGGAGAATGAAAGCGGCGAGCAAGTTGTCGCAGTTGAGCACTGCATCAAGCGCGGGTGTTTAACAGTATTTTTCGATTACAGTGTGTTACCACCTCCATGCAACATATCTCGGGAGAAAGATTGAACGCGACGGAACTAATGCTTGGCATCCATGCTCCCCGGTACTCAATTCGTTGGATTTCTTCTTCTGGGGTCACCTGAAATCGCGTGTGTATAAAACACTGGTGGCTACAGTGGAGGAACCCATAGGATGGGTCGCCTTTGCTGCAGCTGACATTACCAGAACATCGGATTTGATTGAACGCGTCCGAGAATCCTTCGTCCGTCGGTGTCAGCTGTGCTATAACTTATGTTATCGCAATTTTGAACAATTCCCGTGACAGTCACTTGTCGTTGCATTTCTGAATCGAACTGTGATGTTCTTACCTGTTATTACTCTTTTTCATTCTACAAGGCATCACACCCTTCATAACTGTTTTTACAAATCACTCCGACTAAACGTGGTTAGTAACCTCGTGTTTTATGGTGATTTGTCTTCCCTATGCTGCCTTCTAAGGCCCCTCTGAAGTTGCCGGTTGACTTCGACAACGTCCTATAGAAAATTCAGCTGTAAACGAGACTTATACGTCACGGCTAGATGGTTTTTTGAGATCATCCTCTCTCACTCAACGCAGTATTTCCCAGCCTGTATTTTATGGTTAAAAAATGTTTGTTTAGGTCCTCTCTGCAATTTCAGCATATATTTTCCGAACTATCATAGAAATATTTAATTGAATATTTCAAAAACACTTTTGAATTTTTTTAAATCTAAAAAAAAAATCCATCAGATAAATTTAAAATTCACAATCTTTAATGTGAATGTAAAATGTCCAAGATTGAAATTTCTCAAAAGAGTTACAATTAAAGACATATAACGCTCAGGTTAAGAACAAATGTGCCAATAAATATTTTTGCTCTTTTATTAATTCCTGGAGAATTACTTGCGTAAAATAAAACATACACAGAAAACATTCCACTAAACATCACTGGTAGTTGTATCCCTTAGCATTGAGATTATATAGTAATGGGAAAAGTTTCCTTCATTATTCTTAATTAGATTCTTAAATTCCATGCTTATTTGATTTTAAACACTAATGAGTTATTCACATGACACAAAAGTTTTATTTGTTCTATTCTGTCTTTGGAGACCGAAAATTTAAATCCTTCGAAATGTTTTCCACTGAGCGTTATTTGTCCATGCAATAATGTGTATTTCCTACAGGTGTTGCAAGTATTCCACTGTTCCATTATAACTTGCTTAGGCTTAGAGTGAATGGGTGAGTGAGAGCCGGATTATTCGTGGAACTTTAAAATGAGATGGCATCATTACAAGAGAGAGAACTCATTTGAAATGAAAGCAATTATTTAGACTGACTTTTCTTATTTTATAAGTACTTAACTTTTGTGTTTCAGTAAAGATATCTCTACCCATTTTAATTAAAAGTAACGTTAAACAGTATACTTAGGTAAAAAAGGTGTATCATTTAAAATCCTCAAAATTATTAACAATGTTAATAATTTTACCAGTGATCAATATCTTAATAATAATCATACAAGTCTGTCATGCAATTTCCAAATTGTCAATTAAAAAATCCAAAATCTTATTTTTGGTAAAAATTTACTCTTTAAAATTGTTCCCATAAAACAACCTCTTTAAATATTAATACAATAATTATGTTAAACCTGCAAGAAGAGGAAGAGAAAATACTTGAAGCAATGATTCTGAAGAGTACGTCTCTTCATTTTATGACATTGGACTCCCAGTCAAAATTAGGTATTGAAATTCAGACTCAATTTATTATGTACACACAAAATTAAGAGGAATCATTATTAAATCAGAAAAGAATATTAAAACGTGTACTTTGAAGAAGGGTTTCCTTCTTGCGAATTACCTCCCCCAAATTAAACAAAACTCCATTAATAAAGTAACTTTTTATCATTAACAGATCATATACAGATAACGAAATGATAAAAATGGAAACCCTTAGAAACTCAGCAATGGTTACCAATTAGTTCTCGAAGGTTAAAATAAGCAAGTAAGAAAATTTCCTATAACGGCGGTATATGCTTATATCTGTGGATGCGAGGAAAGGCAAAGTTTCTTAATATCATCTTGCAATAAACTGTAACAGGTGTTCAACAATTTCTGTGCTAAATTTACGGAAAGTTCGACTGATAAAAAAAATGTTTTGTGAACTTTCCTAGGAAGAGTATGAAAAACATAGATGTGCAAACCATATGGTACCTGACATTATCTTTTTGGAAAATTACCCTATAATGACGTGCTATAAAGAGTAACTATAAACCTTTGAGCCATTAAAATTGTACGCAGGATGAACAGAGTCCACCTGTAACACTTAAAAACAGCTATGTGGTACCATTCTACTTGCAGTCCTGAAGATCAGCTACAATAACTTCCCAGGACAACAATGCTGTGGGGTTAAGAGCAAATCTCTTTCAGGTCACTGTGAACGCAACCTCGCCACAGTCCAGGGCAGTGAGATGATGAAAGGTACCACGGGTAGTGACAAGACCATGAAAAAATTATGCATTTAAGATTAAAATAAAGTTTTTTTACGTGTTAAAATATAAGTATTCAGTCTTATGTGTATAAAAATATGCAAATTCAAAAATGCCATTATACGCGCATGGTCGTATTCTTTCATGTACAAAAACATCACATGATATTTGAAACCTGATATCGAATACCTAAACTAACATATTTGCATAAATCGGTTTATGGAAGAAGACGTAGCGTGTTAGATGGTGGAGAATAACGCCGTTTGAGACTGAATTGGTCACATATCAGTGCACCACAGTCTCCCAGAGTGTTCATTCCACCAATGAGGTCTTTGCAACACCCTTTGATGGCGATAGTATTACACGGCCTTAAGACGCAGGTAGTGCTGTATGATTGCTCGATACGGCTAATTAACGTAATATCTCTCGTAATATCTTTAAAACTCATTCAGTCGACTATAATATCTTCTACCACGCATTAAGTTTTGTATTTTTAGGAAACTGCAAAGCCAACAACGAGAAAAAATAAACCGTCCGTAGCCATTTCTTGTTTGATACAATGCTAGTTGTGCGGTAGAAACGCACTGTATAAAATTTAAAGGCATTATAAAGAATAAAGCAACTTTTTAAAACCAAGTCACACCCATTCCACTGATAACATAACTCAGATCCGAATTTTTTTTCTAAACCTTATTCAACTTCCAGAGTTGACTCCACCATTTTAGTTCCGATAGGTTAGACAAGTGTTTAATTGCTTATCTGCTTATAGTTACAAACATATGTCAAAGACATTCGAGCATATTAATCATCGATGAAACCCTTTTCACTGCACAATGGCCAACAGTGTGCATCTTCCTTTGCAGGCAACTTTACGTGTATTGAAGTTCTGTTCACTCTGGAACGTCGTCTAGGCTACTACCTTTTCCACACCTACATCCCGACCTGCCTCATCGTGATCATGTCGTGGATCTCCTTTTGGATCCGAGCTGACGCCGTTCCCGCCCGGGTCACCTTATGCGTCACCTCCCTCCTTACCCTGGCCACTCAGCATGCGCAGTCGCAAAAGTCCTTGCCTCCTGTGTCCTACATCAAGGCCATCGATATCTTCATGTCCACGTGCACTCTCTTCGTGTTCTCGTCCCTCATGGAGTATGCCATCGTCAACATCGTGATCGGTCAGGCAGAGGAAAGGGAGAGAATGACCAGTGGTCTCTTCAATGATGTGCAATTGATACGCGTGGAAGTAAGTTTCAATCGCGTAAGGGTATTTGGATTAACATAAGCATTTATTTGTTCGCTTAAGGAGCCACCCATCCATTGGTCAGCCATTTAGGTATTTGACTTTACTTCATTAAAATTGATTATATAAGTCATTGAAATGTATTTCTTTAAGTTTTTAAGTGGATAATGTTTGATGAGTTGAGGAAATTATTATTTTACCGTATTAAAAGACTAGCTGATATATGAACCGAATGTTATTCAAATTAAATAGTAAGAATTATAAAATTTTTAGACACAAGAAAATGGAAAGGTTCTTGAATAATTATTTGAGCATATTAATTAAAAGTCCCAATTGAAAGAAGCGTATTAGAGCTGTGAATGCTTTAACAACGAAAAACAGTTAAACTTTTGCATAAAATATTTTAATAAGTTAAACTAAAATAATATAAGATAGCATTACGTATTTTGTACAATGATAAAGCATGGTGTTATTAATTTTTAGGTAATTTTAAACCCATTGTGCAAATATAACATATTGTGTGTGTGAAAAAGGCTTTCTATTTTATTTCTACAGAAATACATTCTTCTTTGAAATGTTATTTGAAATACAAATGAAAAGAGAGATTTTACATATTAGTTCGAAAGTCATAAAATAAATAATCTGTGTTTATCCTTGCTGACTTTTTTCCCTAAATTAAAAAAAAAAAATTGGTAAAATTTCGTGAAATCTTTGATTGCTTTTATATTTCAAGGTGATTATACAATATGTGTCCTTCACTGTGATTGTAAAATATAACTTACTATATAAGTTTTATAAAATAAGCTTCAAAGCTATATACACTGCTGGCCATTAAAATTGCAACATCAGGTAAGAATGATCTGACGAATGTCAAAATCCCATGAAAGGAGGAAGAGGTTGGAAGTAGATTTCTCATTCGGAAAGCGCTTTGTAAGGTTGGAGTTTGCTCAAAATAGCGTGATATGCCTCGAATAATATTAAGGAATACTTACTGATAAGTGTAGGAATTTGATAAAGGTAGATTTGTTACCTATCGAGAGTGTGGATTATCCGTCGCACTCATCGAAATCTAACCACTGCCATGCGAATATAGAAATAATGAGTTGCTGAGAGTCATACTGAATGACATGCGGGATCTCCACGCATTCCCATGACTAGTGGCCTTGAAAACAGACATATTGTCAGATAGGTCCTGCAATACTGTACAAACACATCGCGGACCATTAGTAAGGAAAAGGGCATGTTTGCAGCAAACTCAATATCTGCTGGTACGGTGCGACAAAGTTTAGAACCACGTGGACTGTCAGCATGGTGGTCATTACTTCCGCTTCCCTTGACAATGAAGCATAGAAAGAGTCGGTGATTCTGATGCATCGAACGACAAAATTGGATACAGGAGTGGAACAACGGTGTCTTTTCAGACATCCCGGTTCCTCATGCAGTATTCTGATGGCCGTATACATGTCTGGAGGCTTCAAGGAGACCGCTCATCGCCTGCTTGCAATCAATATTGACATAGGAGCCCTGTATCTGGTATCTGGTGTAATGGGCTAGGAAGCGTTGGGTACACGACATACATATCTTTAGTTCGGATCGAAGGTAACTTGAACGCAGATCGGTAGTTTCTGGCACCTTAGGTCCAGTGGTTGTGCCCTATCTTTAAGGCCAGCTAAACACCATCTTACAACAAGATAATGCAAGACTACATGTTGCACGTTGTGTTCTGACTTCCCTCGATCCAGGGTATTTGATTCTTGCTCTGTCCTGCATGGTCTCCAAATCTGTCACCAATTGAAAAACCTGGTTGTGTATTGCTGAGAAACTGGCCCTTCACCCCTCTCCAGCTAATACGGTTGACGATGTAGGACGTAGACTTGAAGTAGCATGGAACGAGTAGCCTATTTCTGTCATCCAAGTCCAGTTCCACTCCATGCTGAACCAGGTAAGGGCCGTTTTTAGTAACTTTGCACCCTTGTAAAACACAAAGTGCTTGCAATAATCAGTTTGTCTTTCTGCAGGGCAAAACGACAAAATGTTTACATACAATAAATATCTTTTTTGCATTCTCTTTGATTCATGGCGTTGAATTTTAATGGCCAGCAATGTAAAACAAGTTTGATAAGCTTTATAAAATATATTTCATTTCATTTTCAGAGTGAAATCCGAGTTCCGAATGGCACTAAAGTGGCTCGATCGCCGTCGCTGCGTCGTCGATCGGAGTCTTCGGAAAGACGAGCCCTACAGATAGACAAGACCTCCCGAGTCATTTTCCCACTTTTATTCGTTGTTCTTAATGTAGCCTATTGGTGTTATTATCTTACATAAGGATTCACTTCGCTTCCAAGTTCTATACTACAGGATTCATTTAAAGGGGGGGGGGGGCGGTCAAGAGTCAATATTACTGCTGAATTACAATGTCTGTATGGTTTTTTTTTACTTGCAAGGGAATGAAGTGATTATCGTGGTAATTGTAAAAGCACTTAAATTTTTTTTATTTATTTGAAGCTTGTTATATTTTTTACTGAGGAATTGTTTAATTTTTTTTATTCCTCTTCAGCTCGCTAGAGTTTCAAAATATCTTTCGAAAACCAAGTAGTGTTTGCAACTGCATTTTTAGAGTAAATAATATTTGTCTAGTTGAAATGAATCCCAGAACTTTAAACTGCCTGAAATACCCCAGAATTCAATGATTGGATCCGCATGAAAGACTCATTATCTTGTTCGCAATAATGAACCGTAAAACAGGTCAAAAAATTATTCATTTTTTATAGATATATTACTATTTACAATTCATTCATATCATACGATGGATTAACTAACATTAGATGAAACCAAGCTTTAGAAGAAAATGAAATATCCCCAGTCTCTACGTAGATCAAGTAATGAACTATTAACATCCCTTGTACCAGTATCTCCAATTTATTTTTCCACCTTTACATCTAGCTCTCCCATAGGTTTGGCTTCCTTCCATTCTTTCCCTCCCCACACACTATGGCAACCACATCCCCTGCTGTAAGCTTCTAGTAGCTAAGAGAACTTCTGGATACTAATCATCCATATATCAGGATTCGACATCCTATGAGATGTCCTCCATATAATACCATATAAGGGTATTCATAAAAAACCACGAACGGAGAACAAGATTTCACACCAATGTTCTACTGTTCTAAGCCTCCCCTTCTTTTCCAGTGAAGTACAAATATCGGTTTTTACAATTAGTTATGTAATAATTAATCAATGACGTCAATATATATATTCAAGTCTTTCTCTTTTAATGATTTTAATTCCTTAATTCATCCCTAAAACTTATAATTCGTGAACAATTTCCTACCTTTATTGATCTCAGCTCTCAAATCCCTGTTCGTTCACTATTCAAGTTTTTTGTAGATAGTTATTTCGTATCAACAAGTACTGAAATGCCAATATCCACCAGAACATTTTCTCTGATCCTTACGCATCATTGAAATTTGCGTTTTAATTCTTGATAAGATATGAATCTAAGTAACTTTAAAATCAATATTTCTAATGAGTGAGTGAATATTAACGTCGCACACACACACTGTTCAGCTACACGAGGGCTTTTGGCGACGGACCACGTCATTTTGAATCAAGGTCAAGTGACGTGGATGACACCTGAGCTGGCACCCCTCTCCTAACTACCACACCACACCAACGGGAGGACGTTTCAGCTCTCGACAGATTTAGCGTGCATCGCTGCCCTACACTTCGAGTCTTTAGTGGTACTGAGCTCGAACTCGTGACAAAACCAGCCACGATCCGATACCTATACCACTCGGCTACCGCGGCTACTCAATATTTCTAGTAAGGGTATAGAAAATATTTAAGCTAAGGCAGTTCATAATTAACAAACTTTTACATCATCATTGCTTTCACGGAATTCAGACAATTTTAATTTATATAACAAGCCTAGCTAATTCTTTTATAAAGAGTAGAGTATTTAGGAAGTTCTCGATAAGGAAACGTCCTTTGATTTAGTTTATAGTGATATTGACTCTTGTTTCTTACGAATCCACAGTATTCGGGAATGCATTCCATTGCAGTTATTTATTCGATCTGTCGTCCAAGAAGGCCTTCAGAGACGACAAATGAAATTTCCCAGAGTTGCTCAAAATAGAATCGGTTCCAGTTGTTCATCTGTAATGTATCCAGCGTCATTTTGTAACTATAATCAACGAAAGCTCGTGATGGAAATAACCGAAGTGACATTCGGTCGGAGAAAGTTTTGAACCATATAAATATTCTTGATGTATTTTTCTCTGAAATTTAAGTGTATATAATAACTGTTATATGAAGAAAATAGGTATATATGTCTTTCAAATACTTACTAATCCGGATTCACTGAGTCTTTATTAATGAAAGTCCGTATTAATCAATAAAATGATCCAAGGTACATAGATAAATACTCTAAACAGTACAAGGAACATGTTCTTTGAAAGAAGGCAAAAAAATATGGTAGATAATGGCAAGAGAAAATTTAACTCAATACAATACTTAAATGATCCACATTGGTGTTCAAAATTAAAAGAATACTCAGATTTGGTTGATTATCTCTAGAACTACTGCACAGATTTTAATGAAATTTGGTTTGTACATACAGTTGATATAAAAATAATAATAAAATAATAGTTTTAATAATAAATAATATTAAAAACCATTCAACAGTTATAATGATGCAGTCGTATGACCATGCATAACACTCATCGGAGTCAGAAGAGGTTATAGAAAAAAATGGGTTCATAGGAGTATCTTGCAGATATACGGGCCTCGCATTGTGATTTTACGCTGGAAATAAGAGTTTATGAGTTCATGTGGCAATTGATTTCACTCGTTAAAAAACGCTGTTTTTAGGCCTTGGGTGGTTTTCGGAGAGTTTCCGAGTTAAAATTCCCCTTCTTAGCGCGTCCCAGGCATGCTGTATGAGGTTGAGGTTTGGCGACTTAGCTGGTCAACTTATCCGGCAAATACTCTCACTTTCCAGAATAAGCTATATGTGGGATTGTCATCCATTGAAATGAAATCAGGACCAACTGCTCTCCTGAAAAGGCAGGGCTGAGTCTCCTCGTCCCTATACTTCATAGCAGTCACAGAGTCTCTTTCAAAAACATGGTGGTGTGTGCAGAGCATCTAGGATGCCTGCCTAAATCATCAAACCTATGCTGCCGTAATGGTCAATTTCTCGAACATTGGAGTACAGATGGTCTTTCCGTAGGATAGTACAGCAAAAAGCACTGGTTAGGCTGAGCCAGGATTCAGCAGTGAAGTGAACGGTCATCCATCGGTCCATGCTACAATCTCTTTGATTTCTGCACCCTTTTAAATGGACTGTCCTGTTCGTAGAACTGAGTGTGGGACGTAAACAAAAGGTCTTTTTGCAAACAGCTCTCTCTCACGAACTTTTCTCGAAACATTTACCTTTGAAACTTGGATTCCTGTGGCCACGTACAACTCCCGAAACAGCTGAAGAGCTGTAGCATCCCTGTTACGCCTAGATATAATGGGCAAATGGCGATCGTCTCTGGACGTCGTGGCTCTTGGCCGACCTTTCCCAGGATTTCTCTTGGTGGATCCCATATCCTGAAACTGTTTCCATAAATTCAACACGACGCTGGTCTTTAAACTGAATTATGTACAAATCTGGAATTGAGAGTGATCTGCTTCTAGCCGGACCCTTACTCACCACCTCATTCCATCGTCAAAGCGTTGATGGTTACTCATTGTTACTGTTTGAATTTTAATTTAATTGATTGTTACATAAAACACAAAGAAATTCCATGAGGTGTGCTAGCGAATGAAATGGGGATTTTGACACACACACTTCTAAGTCCTGTCCTTCGACTAGCTTCCCCCACACATATACATATACGCTTACATATTCGACGTACAAGATTTATATCTTTGTTTTGAAGCAATATTTTTACATTTCGTTCAATTCTTTCAATGAAATTTGTCAAAATATGCAAATTCTCTTAATTTTTGAGCACCAGTGTATATTACATACTATATCCGGTTTATAGGATCTGTATCAATGAGGATTTACTGTAGCTTTGTGCTCTTTCCTTACTATTCTTATTGTATGACTTTTAGTTCATAAATTGATGAGTGAGGTACAAGTATACAATTAATGAGTAGAGTTACCAACTATCACCTTTTTGTCTGGTATATATGTTACCCGTCAAATCTCTCTTTCACAAAGTCTATCTAGGTTTCTTTTACATTTATTTTTAAAATGCATTCATTCGGTATTTCTTAGAACACAGCTATCCACATTCTTCGAAGCTTTAGCTCAGTGTATATTTAGCCCAGAACTACTTCAACAAAAAAATTTTAATAGACTATCACGAATAGATTTGGCTTCGTTTTCTAAAGTGATAATACTTCAACTAAATATAAAATAATTAAAAGAAAAACAACAAACTGAAAGAAAATATTTCTCTGAGCTAAACTAATCGCAACTGATTTTTGCTCCTTTTGAATAATTTAAGGAACACTATAACAACTTCTAGTACCTAAAACAAAACGATGACTGAATTTTATGTTCATTACATATTAAGTTTATCTGACTTTTTCTTGAAATTATGTCCAGAATTAAAACATTTTCACCTGGACAAGTATACAAAAGAAATGCTAAGAGTTTGGAATATTTGTGTGCTTAAAAATTATTTTAATAATAATTGAATCAAATATTTTTTTAAAGTAAAATTATCAAGAAGTACGAAAGAGATAGTAAATGCTGTTTTATAATTATTTTTACTGTTATAACAAGAACATAGAACTCTATTATATCTACGATATATTTTTGGATCTCTTTTGAGAATTATTCGATTTCATCATACTATTCTTGTAGAAAAAATAATATTTATTATCAATTACAAAGAATTATAAATTGCATTCTGTTAAATTCAAGTAGTACACCTTTCTAAGTTCACATCGTATTTTGTGATGATTTTTTTGAAAATATGATTTCATGTAATTTAATTAGAAAAAACTTTTTCAATATTCTACATGCAAAGTTAAAGATTTTTGTTATCTGCAGTAGTTCTTGAAATAATGTGATGTCATTCTATTTGTTATTCTATTTAAATGACTGTAATTATTTTCATGTTGACCAATGAATTGTAAAATTATGCTGTGTAACGCTACATGTATATTTTTTCCCAACTATTTAATTTATTATTATTAAAGAACACTGTACGTAAAAGATAATCTCATTAATAAATGTTATATTTGTTGTTTTCAAGCCTGAGTTATGTTCAATATATTTAAGTTAAAAAACAGATTGTCTGGAATATTCAATCAATCAATGATAATCAAAGTCAACTTTTTACTGAAAAAAGAAGAAAATCATTTTTGATCCCTGCGGTTCAAGAATTATTTTAAAACCTGAAATAATGAGGAGATGGGGTCCCGGCAAAGAATGTAAAATGAAAAGTTATAAAATAAAATAAAGAATGTAAACGCATGTACAGTCACAAAAAAAGGACACGTAAAATAACTTCCTCTGTCCTCATCACACAACCTCGCTAATAGTTCAAAGAGCACTACAAACTAAGGCGTTAATGGATCTTTTAATTAAAATAGTTTAAATAGTTAAGTAACTTCAAAAATAGAAAATTTTCCATTACTGAAATCCCTTTTTTGTTGAAAGAAATAGATAATCATCTGAAAGCCTTATTACTACTTCCAAGTTCTATTCCATTCCAGTTATTAATTTCGGAGATTTACAGGAAAAACTGTTAAAAGGCATAACGCTAATGGTTCACAATACTTTTCCTGTTTCATATTATGTGACTGAACGACTTTCGAACGTAGGAAATGTTCCGCACAATTTAGAAACAAATTATTTGCGGACTGCATAGAAATATTATTCTATTTGATCAAAACTCTCTAGAAAATCTAATATATATTCTTTAAGTAGGAAACAATTTAACACACAAATATAAACTCCTTATAGCAATAATTTCAAAGCTCGCACAATTATAGAATCAGAATTAGAAATCCGTAGTCACAATGAGTTACACGAAATGTGTACAGTCCCTGCCGAATTCTAAAATACTGAACTGTGCTTCACTTTAATTATCCTTAGATAGGTTATTCAGACATTATCTCAGCATTATACAGCATTAGTAACAACAACAAAGGGGTTATTAATGTATTCTATAAATTTTTAGAGCCATCTCAGTATTAACACATTCACCTGGGATTCATCTACATTTGTCTTGGAGTACCCATTTTTATCCGGATATTTGGCGATCCAAATGCGATTTGTTGTCAAACCGGTCTACAAGATTACTTAACATGAATACTTTGTGGTAAAATCTATTTTTAACCACATTCTATTTCTTGTCTAACAAATTAATGTTATAAGTTTCGAACCCCCATGAAAAGGGGTAAAAAATGTATTGTCTTTAACTCACCAATTGAATTAATTTAAAAATAAGTTCTTTTTTTATTTTCTAATCTGGGTTATTATGAAAAACATTTGGATCCAGTCAGTGTTTTCAATATATTTGTCATATCTGTGTTTATTTTTCATCTTCGAATTTTTTTAAATCCTGTGCTTTCAGCCTAGAATAAAATTAGTCCATTTTTGTAGTCAATTCATTTCTGCTGACGAAATGAATAAAAAGTCAGTCACCAGGTATCAAGTATTTCTGTCATTTACAACGATCAAAACTTTCATTTCGTTTCTTTTTCTTTTCTTTTTTTTACAAGTATTTTTTATAAGGGTAGTTGGACGAGCAAATTTTTAGAGATAAGGTATAAAGTTGTCATTATCAATAACTCTGTTTATATCATGAATCCCACATCGTCCGTTGTTATCAGCTCTCTGAAAAACTGTAGCCCTGCTGCAGTGTGACCCAGCGTTTCTCAAACTGTGGGGTGCGCTCCCTGGGAGGGGGGACATGATAACCCTACGAGGGAGGCGCAAGCATATCGATAAGTCGAAAATAAAAGGTTTAAAAAAGTTACAAATTTACTGAAATGAAGCAAAACAAAATACATTCTGAGATAATAAAAAAATAAACATTTATTCTGATATAATATACTTACAACTGCATCAATACTGCACAATGTATTTAAAAATTAATTTAATGATACTAAGTTATGAACAAAATTAATAATTACTGGCGAATGCCCCATGGGCTTGTTATATACAAAATTATACACAAAACTTAATGCTAATCTCTATAATTTGTACGGTTTATAATTAAAATCGCGTATTGTAGTTTTACCGTCAAAGTATTCAATACATTGTTATTGTATGCCTATTATTGTTTTCAATACATTGTTATTGTATGGAGGGGGCGTTATGAAAATAATTTGATTAAAAATTGGGTCGCAAATACTGAAAGTTTGAGAAGCACTGATGTTACAGGTAGAGCTGCTCATTCCTAATCGGGTTGAGAAGGAAACTTGTCTTTCACGAAACAATTTTCTTCTCCAACTGAAATAGTGAGGTCGATCTTCACCGGCGTACACAGTAGGGGGGATAGTAATTTTCCCCCCAGAATTTCAAAATCCACCTATGTGTAAAAGATATTCTCTGGTATATAGATAAAAGAAAAACAAATAAATTTTTTTGTTAAGTACTGCCACAAGGGGAATGAAGATTAGGTATTGGAGCTTTTTTTATGGTAAAGTAAAAAGTCAAAATAGTTTTTGTTAAATAAAAACATCCAT
>BMAV01014671.1:481092-528205 GCA_019973955.1 Trichonephila inaurata madagascariensis | reverse complement strand
TATTAGAAGTTCTCTCCATTTTATATCAAGAGGGGAGAGTTACAGGTATAAGTATATTTTTCAATAAAATCGAATTCTTAATGCTGGACTTAGATATCCATAATTTATCTATATATATACTGCTGGCCACCGTAAATGCAACATCCTGAAGGAAGCACAAAAATAACATGAAATTTACAGCATGCATTAGCGGAGGTGAGACATGCAAATGATTAGAATTTAAGAGCAGACACACATCTCGCCCGCCTCTTGCGCCACCTCAAAGCGCTATTTAAGGCTTGGAGATTTCGACGATTTCAAGTTCGGCAATTGTGTTTTTTTTGTGGTTTTTTCAAAAGACGATCAGTTATGTCTCGTAGAAAACAGCGATCAGCTTTTGATCAAGTATCCGAGTTCGACAGAGGAATGATAGTGGCCTACCGAGATTGTGGATTATCTTTCAGGGAAATCGGTAGTCGTGTTGGACGAAACCATACAACTGTAATGCGGATATGTGACCGTCGGATGCAGGAGGGTACGACGGACCGACGTGGTCTATCGCATCCACCTCAGTGCACCACTTCACGTGAGGACAGGCAAATTGTGCGCATGGCAGTGATGGATCACTCTGTCACATCACGAACCAAAGCACAGTATATTTAGTCTGTAACGCATCATTCAGTGTCTGCGCGTACCATTCGACGCCGTTCACAGCAGAGTGGTCTGTCCGCAAGACGTCCATTGCTTGGTCTACACTTGATGCAGAGCCACAGACGTCTCCGCCGCCAATAGTGCGATGAAAGAAGGATGTGGGTGGTAGAATGGAATGTAGTTGTCTTTACTGACGAGTCACGCATCTATCTGCAACATCACGATGGTCGGATTCGAGTCTGGAGACTCCGTGCAGAGAGGATGCTGAATAGCTGCGTTATGCAACACCACACTGGGCCTGCATCATGTATTATGGTATGGGGTGGTATTGGATATCACTCTCGTACTCCTCTGGTACGCATTGTCGGTACTTTAAACAGCCAGCGCTACATCTCCGAGGTGTTGGAGCCAGTTGTCCTTCCTTACCTTTAGGGCTTGGCCACAGCCATATTTCAACAGGATAATGCGCGACCACACGTGGCACGCATTATCCAAAGGTTCTTCGTCAATCACCAGATTGAATTGTTTCCCTGGCCGGCTCGCTCTCCGGATCTTTCGCCGATAGAAAACATGTTGTCCATGGTTGCTCAACGATTGACCCAGATTACACCCCCAGCTGCCACTCCAGATCAACTTGGGCAACCTGTGGAAGCTGCTTGGTCTGCTGTACCCCAAGAACACATCCAAAGTCTCTTTGAATCAATGCCGAGGCGTGTGGCAGCGGTGATCTCCAACAATGGCGGCTACTCTGGCTACTGATTCTGGCAGGAACCACACTTCACAGAAGTCTATAAATGTAATCATTTGATACTTGGTGAACATGTTATCTACAAAATAAATTTTATTGTGCTATCTCTTGTCTTTCTTGGTGTTGCATTTACGGTGGCCAGCAGTGTATAAAGGAGAAAAGCGGCTCGCTCACTGACTCATTGCGATATCTCTGGAACTATTCAACCTACAGATTTGAAATTTGGCAGGCAGATTCCTTTCGTGCAATAGAGATCCGCTAAGAAAGGGTTTACGGAAATCAAACCCCAAGAGGCGTTACGGTTTCTTAAGTGGTGTTATAAATAATTATTTCCATTTTTTAACTATTAGACGTACAGTCTTGAAATTTGAAAAGCAAATTCCTTTCATGGAGTAGAGATCCGCTACAAAATAGGTTTCAGGAAAATTGACCCCCAAGGAGCACTGAGGGGTATTAAAGGACGTAATAGATAAAAATTTCCGTTTTTAATCTATTAGACCAACCTGCTTGGAAATTAGAAGGTATGTTCCGTTCATGGAATAGAGTTCCTCTAACAAAGAGCTTTGCGAAAACCGACCCCCAAGAAGGGGGTCATAGAAGAATTCCTGTTTTTGAATTTAACCCATTTACTTGAAATTTGTTTTGAGCACGTTTCTTTAACTGAATCGAGTTCCACTAAAAATGAATTTTACGATAATCAACTCCGGGGGAAGTGGGGGAGTTATTGGGGTGTATTGATTTACAAAATTTCCGTTTTCGAACTACTAGGACTATAATAATAAAATTTGGTTTGCATATTTCTTTTATTCAATTTAAGATAAAAATACCGATTTTGTTCTGTTAGATTTAGACTTGGAATTTAGCAATTTGGAATTTTTTGGAAAAAAATTTGGAAAAAATTTGGAATTTTTTAGAGATCCACTGAAAGTTGCTTTGGTGGAAATCCACTTGATTATTCGGTCAAGTGGGCTCAAAAAATCTTTCTACTTCTATTTTAGATATTATTAGAAATTAGAAATTATATAAGTTCTGTCCTTTTTATATCAAGAGGCGAGAGTTACAGCTAAAAGAATAGTTTTCAATCCAATCAAATCCTTAAAGCTAGATATCAATAATTTAAATATATGTAAACAGTATATATTTATACAACATCGTGAAATACCCAGTGAAGTGGGTGGATAACGGCTAGTATATTATAAAAGTGTAAATCTAAATTATTGGCTTCTATTTCCTAATTCTACATGTATTATTACGGGAACGAATTGTTTCAAAAATTCCCTACTGTGTGACACGCTAAATTATATTAATAGATTGGTTTGGCACACCACAGCTAAAAGGTTGCTCTGACCCCTGTTCTGTAGAAAGAAATTCTACCCTGTATGCTGCTTGGGACTCTGCATGATGGAGGAACTCTGTAGCCTACAGGGTTCCCACCTTCAGTTGTATAAAGAAACCAACAATTCATCTGTATGGAAAATCAGAGTCTTTTGTTTCAAACTCTACAACCCTTCAACATAGGAGCTGCTACAGGTTTACATTAATCAAATCCAAAACATTGAAGTATTTTTTTCTGTTATAATCTTTTGGAGAAAAACTGTTATAGAGTAGACTCTATGACATTCGGTTTCAAGACCTAGGAAACAGAAAATTTAATTCTACTGAGATTTCTAATTTTGCTTTCAGCACCCCTTAGTGAACATTTCAAAGTCCTGTTGGTCAGGTGGAGCAATTAATCCGTCACCAACATACAACACTAATAAAAAAATTTCATATTTTCTTTCACCAATGCATAGATCAGCTTCATTTGCTTTAAAGTCGAGATCTGTTAGAAATTGAGCTTAAAAAATAAATAATTATTGTAACAGAGTAAATTAATGATCGAATATTGTCATTGAAGTATCGAAAGCTGCTTTATAAAAATTGTAGATGTCTGTATAATTTAAAAAAAAGTAAGGAATAATATTTAAGGAATAAAAAATAAGAAGATATACAAATGTATCTCTTTTTTCTAAAACCTAAAATTTAAATTTAAAAAATGAAGAAAAAAGTAAAACTTTTCATCGAATCAAAATATTTTCGGATTAAATCAATTTTTCATTTTTTTTTGTAATTTTACTTATATTTTCTTTTCTGACGAGATCAAATGTGTTTAATTTTCATTTTAACAAATTATTACGTAATGAAAGTTAACACTCATTTCCATATATTAAAAAAATAAGGATGAGAATAGGGAAAAACTTGAAAAATTTAGCACATTTATTCCATACTATTTTTCCAATTTTTAATTAGTCCTACAAATTTGTATTTTATATTTAAGTAACAAAATTTTAAGCAAATAACAACTATTTCAGAAGAAATTTGGAAATCATATTTTATTTTTTAAATTTATGTATGGCAGTGCTTCTCAAACTTTCCATACTTGCGATCCAATTTTCAATCATAATTTTCATCGCGCCCCCTCCATACAATAACAATGTATTGAATTCAATAATAATATACTTTGACGTAAACTAAAAAATATGACTATAATTATAAACCGTACAAATTATCAAAATAAGTATTAAATTTTGTATATAATTTTATGACATTCCCATAGGGTCACTGGTAGTTATTAAACTTGTTCTTACTGTTAAATTAATGATGAAACACACTGTGCAGTGCTGATACATTTATAAGTGTATTATATTAGTGTAAATCTGTATTTTATGATGTCAGAATGTATTTTGTTTTGCTTCCTTTCAGTAAATTATTAATTTTTCTTAAATATAATCTTTTGTTTTCGACTTTTCGATATACTCGCGCCCCCCTTGTAGGGTTATCACGCCCCCTAGGGGGGCGTGCTCCACAGTTTGAGAAACACTGATGGAAAGGAACTATTTAAGAGCATTTAATACACGTACAACGCACAAAAATATCTAATAATTTTAAACCCTTTAACAATGCTAAAAACATTCTTCTAAAACTTATAAACTTTCCAATGTATAACAAGCACAAAACTGTGTTAAGAATGCATTCTTTTGATGCAATTGTTTTAAAGGTATGACTGCATTTTGAATTTTTTTTTTCCTGCAACGATAGATTTAAAATTCGCGAAACAATCATTTTCCAAAGCTCAATCGTGTAATTCCTTCTGACTTAGCCGAAAGTCTGAAGCTCTAATAGACGACTCTAACAATTGAATCTAAGTAGCTTTGTTCAACGATATTTGTACGTTTTCAAGCGTTTTCAGACCCCATAAACGAAGTTTCTCTCAAGGGATAGTCCCGGTAGTCTAATGGTCAAGGTATTGGACTCGTGGCTGAGGTGTCTTGAGTTCGAGCCTAATACCGCTGAAGATCCGCCATGTAGGGGAGCGATGCACTTTAAATCTGCCGAGAGCGCAAAGGTCCTCCCATTGGTGTGGTTGTTAGGAGAGGGGATGCCAGCTCAGATGTCGTCCTCGTCACTTGATAATGGTTCAAAATTACTAAGGCCGTCGCCAAAAGCTCTCAAATAGCTGTACCTTGCGACGTTAACGCTCACTCAAGGGATTATAATTGTTGACAATATATATAGTTTCTTTGTTGAAAACATCAAGCACACTTGTTACAGCTGTTCTCACACTGAAAGAAGTAAAATGTTGATGGATGGAAATGAGTAATCCCTGTAACACAAAAAACTTAAAATGATAGAAGAAATTAAAAACGCTTTTCTTTGACGATGCTCTATATTCTCACTGTTTCCTTGTACAAAACACAATCGCATGTTAACATTGCTCACAGGAAAACCTGATTTGACAAGTATCTTATAACTTAAACAAATAAAATCTACAAATACATATTTGTAGATAAGAATATGTGTACTATAGAACTCTGACATTATACAAATAAAGTTTCGGCATTTTCATTTTACCGACTGTGTTTTAGCAAAGCTGTGTTACAGAATGTTTACCTGTACATTCTTGTACTAAAATGTTATAAAGCTCTTAAAAACCATATACTAACTAAAAATATAAATTTTTATGAAGAGCCCAGAAAAATCATTTGATTAGAAAATGATAAGAGATTCTCTGAAAATAATTAAGGTATCCAACATACGACAAACTAAAGGGGAAGTGGCCCACATTTATTTTAAACTCATTAACATTCAATATTTTAGGAAAACTAACTTGTAAGTAATAAAATTATTTTTAAAAGACATACTACTTATTTATTTTTAACTCGTTTAAAAAATTAGACAGAAATTTTCTTCTGCTTTTCTAAAAATTAACTTCTCGAACATTGATTCCTACTTATATAAAATGATAAGAGAAAAAGATGTTCAAAATATAAATTTTACTTATGCATCAAAGTTTTTTTATAATTATTTATACAGTTTCCCCCTTTAACGTGTTGGTTGCGAGTAAGATATTACTTTTGATGAAATTGTACAAAATTATTTTAGTTTTGGTTTTTATTTGTCTGTTTCCTTCTTTGTACTTCTGCTACTGGCAGTGAGAGTGCGAAAACAATGGCGTGTTTGTGGAGTGGGAGTGAAGTATGCGGTAATTTTAAGAAAAAGATTAATTGATCACGCTTATAATCATGTGGAATCCAACCAAAAATAAAAAGCTTGGAGTGTGTAAGTATCACAAAAAAAAGCAAAGTGTATGCTTTAAAATCGGAAGAGTTTTGATCTTATCAAATAAAAATCTCTGAGATGTAGTATTTGACAGCTATAATCATCGACTGGAAGAAGGAAACATTTACATACACTTGATGTACACACATAATACATCATATTTAAAACAAATGTACATCCAGATATCGCTTTGTTTATATGTGTTTACTTATATATTTCCTATAAGAAGCGTGTCACCGAAAAAGAGACAAGATAGTATTAAATATAAAATAACAGCATGACTATGAACTTTTTATTTTGCAAGGAAGAGTTGTCATTATGTATACAAAATTACAAGGAAAAGTATCGTGAAAGATAAATTCATAATTAAATAGCTATCCTGTTTTAGGGAATTCAATTTTTAATATAAATTGCTTCTATTAGGATGCAATTATAATTGCATACTGAGTGATTTTTCTTGAAAATTTTAAATTTTTTATGATTTTAAAGTGAAAAAAAGCATTGTTAAATATTGATTTCCAATAAAAATTTTCATATTTTGATTTTTTTAATTTTTATGCTAACTTAATGTAACATTTTGACAAGTATAAGAATTTACACAAAGATTATTTTTAAAACAGTTAATGAATGAATGAGATTGAACTTTATTTTTAACCAGATCTCTAATTCTGAATGAATTTTATAAATAAATAATACTGTCATATTAACAGCATGTCATTGAGAAATTTTACCAAATTCTTATTTGCCTCAGAAAATATTTAGTAATTGTCCTTAGGATGACATCAAACATTTCTTATTCATTTTCTGCCTGTTTCTTCCTCAAATGAAAATTGATCATATAAACTGTAAAATCTTTGATAGTTAATTGACATGGAGGTAATACAAAATTTCCAATTGAACCTTCTATTCATATTGAATTTCTTAAAAGTTTTTATCCCATCTGGGTTCAGTTCTGAATGTTATATAATTTTAGCTGAATTTTTTACTCTGAATATTATTAACATATGTATTTGTTTATTTAATCGGTGGTTATTGCTAAGATATTTATTAGTTAAATCCTTCTCTTTTGCTACATTTTGGTGCTAAATTTTAGTTTACTTCCTTATTTCATTTCGTATAAATTAATGTATAATTTAAGGAAAATAATATTTGTATATGATAAGAGAGCTATGATGTAAGCTGTATTTTTGTTTTAAAAGCCAAGAAAACTTAATTAAAATGAACTGATCCAATTTCCTTTATTAAAAAGAGTTAATGTTTTATATGATTGATTCCATTAAAATTGCTTTTTTTAAAATTTCACAAAAATTTAAATAGTAATAGGACATTTTACTTGCCTATGGTTTATCAGATATTTTTAGCATACCTGAAAAATAAATGATTTACTTTCCATAATTGTCAAAATTTATAATTTTTATGGATAACACTTTTATTAATTTTTGAAAAACATTACTTATGTATTATCTTGGTTGGTTCATTTGACACTTTAATTTATGAATTTTTAATTGGATGAAATTCTAATGAATATTCCTGTTAGTATTTGTAAAAGTTTCAAAAATGTTAGATTAAGAAATTTAGTCAAATATGGGAAATTATGAATTTTTTAGCTTTTGGTTATAGTAGCTCATTAATACCAGTATAGACAAATATGCCATTTACAACTTCCATAAAAAAACAGGATGGTGAAGGATATTAATTGTCTTCGGATTTTAGGAAATATTTTAACTTTTTTTTCATCTGTTGCATCAAAATTGTTTGTAAACTGTTCAAAATGAAATGTTCTTTTTTCAGATGTAATGCATTTAAGTTTTCGTTTGTATATTAAATGAATGTATTGGTAGGTGCATTTAATGAGCATGATTAGCTAATTATAGTATTCCTTATTGTGCTATTTATGATTGTATACTTTATTTAAAAGATATCATGAGAGGGAAATTCCTATTGATATCATGAGAGGGAAATTCCTATTTTTATTTTTAAAAGTAAAATGTAAATCTTAGATGTAGATCAGATTAGGAGTAAATCATTTAAAAATGTAAGAATGAAAGGTATTCTTCTATATGACATATATTTTTTTCACTTATAATTGTTCTATAACAATTTTCCTTCTTCCTTCCTCCCTCAGTGGCACGACATCCCAGGGTGGGCCGTGGTCTTCTAAAGAAGCCTTTTCCCAGGCCAGCCTTCTTCCTGCTAGTGTTCTCCAATTCCTAGTCCTCAAAACTAGGAGATCTTTTTTCTAGGCCACCAATCCATCTAAGATTTGGCCTACCCTATCTTCGTGTGCCAATGGGTTGAGCATTGAAGACTTTTTTAGTAGTGCGGCCTTCCTTCATTCTGATAGTGTGGCCTGCCCATTTAATTCATTGTATTTTGATGATGTTAACAATGTCAGATTCTTTATATGATTGATAGATATCTAAATTTGATCTTCGCCATGTTCCATTTTCCTGAATTCCTCCAAAAAAGAATCTTAAAATCTTCCTTTCGTAGATGTTATCATGTTCTCATCTGTTTGAGGCATGGACCAAGTTTCAAGTTAATACTGATCTTAAATGACTTTTATACAGTAGAACCTTTGTTTTTCTTTTGGTTAAATTTGATTTCATATATTTTCGTATTCCATAAAGGCATCTATTAGCCATAGTAATTCTCTTTTGGATTTCAGTGGTACAATCCTTTCTATTGTTTATTTCTGAACCTAAATAAGTGAAGCTGTCAACAACTTCAAAACTATTATCTTCAATTTTAAAATGGGAATTGTTAAAACATGATTTAGTGCAAGGCATGTACTTGGTCTTATTCTCATTGATTTTCAGTCCCTTCCTGAGGGCCTCTTTCTCTAAAATCCCTCCTATCTTAGTGCAGTGGGCGTTCGAGCGATGATATCAATGTTATTAGCAAAAGCCAATGACTGTAATGATTTATTAAATATATTTCCTCTGGTATTGATATTTGAATCTCTTACCACTTTTTCTAATGCTAAATTAAAGAGAAGATACATCAATGCATCTCCCTGTCGAATGCCATTTTTTATTTCCAGTCCAAAAGATCTTCCTAAACCTTGACTACGATCTTTGTCTCACTTAATGTCACACTTATCAGCCTTAATAACTTATCAGGGATTTTAAACTCTTTCATGGCTGTAATAAGAGCCTTTCTGTTGATGCTATCATAAGCAGGTTTAAAATTCATAAAAAGATGATGCGTTCCAATTCCAAATTCCCTTGTTTTCTCCCAAACCTGACAAATGTTGAATATCTCCTCTGTAAAGGATCTTCCTTTTCGAAATCCATTTTGGTAGTCTCCAACTGTATTTTCCACTAGTGGAGAAAGTCTGTTGAATAGAATATTTGTGAATACTTTATAACTTGTACAGAGTAGACTGATTCCTGTATAATTTGAACACTCGAGTATATCTCCTTTTTTATGTATCGCACAAGTTATATTCATTTTCCATTCCCTAGGGATTACTTCCTGTTCCCAAATTGCTTGAATTAAGTCGTAAACTTTTTTAGAAGTTCCTTTCCCCCATTTTTCAGTAGCTCAGATGGAATAGCATCAGGGTCAGGTGCTATAACAATTTTCACTCACATACACAAAAAAAATTAAAAAATTGTTGTAAATACATTATATTTCATAGATTTTTATTCACATTAATTCATTGTATATTCTTGGTTTTAGAAAATAAAATTTGTTTGAATTAAGATTATTTGTATTTTTTTAAAAAATTTATATTTAGAAAGACACATACTTATTTTTTTTATTATTCTGTATTGAAGGCTTGCATTGTTTGACATAGTAAGAGCTGGATTTTTTTTGTTCTTATAGCTAGCTCTATTTATGATTTTGAAATATTTAACATTTTTTCTGTTGAAATTTTTTTACTAAATTTCTTAAGATTAGATGGTTATTGTTATGCTAAAGTGTAGTACTCTTATTGAATGTTTTGAAGGTTTTTATTTAAAATGTAACAGGAAAAAATTTCGAGTAGGTATTTTTAGTACTGAGAACCTTGTAATCACTTGTAGTGAATAATTTTTATTTCAACGATTATTATTAGCCCTTTCAAAAGAAAGGCAGAAATGCACACTTGCTGCTGGATCTGTAGATTTCTTTTGTGTGTCTCATAGGCTGCTAAACCTAAATCATTGAAAATACTGAAATATGAATGCATTATTTAATAATGCTCTGTAGAGTATATAAGCAGCATATGCTTCATGTATTTTGTATTTATGTACCTTATTTACTTAAGTCATTTCTTGTTTAAATATGCATTTATGTTCAGTATTTGCTTATCATTAAATGATTTTAAGCATTATATTTTTGAAAACTGGAAGTACTTTACACCTTTATGTATGAAAAATTTGAAAACAGGGGTCTACACTCAGGCTTACATTACAATCTGTGTGCTCCTAATAGCTCATTTGCCCTTTAGGTGAATTTTTGCAGGAATGTAAACAAACAAAAACTGAATTCTCTATTGAGGATGATCATGAAGAAGCATTTTCTTTTGCTATACTCTGCATATAGATGTATGAAATATCATCATCATTAAAATTGCTAGATTATTTATGAACAGAGCATTCAGAATATATAGTAGTGTCATTATCACTACTGTCAAAATCTATTTCAGAATCAATATTCAAAATATTTTGCATCATTTCTGCTATTTTAGTTAAACATTTTCAATGCTTTGATATTGTAAAGGTAATAATCGAAAAATGTTGTGTACAAGATCTAATTATCAATAAAAACTGGACTTTGCAAACCCAAATACTCAATGCTGGAGTGAAAATAAAGCTCTCTTACTTAATATAAACAAATACACCAAGCTCGTTTAAAAAAAATCCTCATAAGGCATGGAATTCAGAAACATTTCTTTTCCCTTAGGTTTATACAATCTAAATCCATATGCATGTGAATTATCTTTCTCTCATTTCAAGTAGAAGGTCAAATCTACAAGTATCTAAAATACTGTGGACATACAATGCCATCTTGTGCCACAAGTTTTAGATTTTCAAATATTCTAAGTCACTGCCACAAATGTGTCCTGGTCAGGGCAAAAGAAAAAATGTTCTGTCATACCAACATGATGGCCAGGAATTTAGTGCATTTCTTACTGATGCATATACACAATGATCCACACAAAGGAATTAATCTTTATTAAAAAAAGGAAAATTTCTTTATGTAGATATTGTCATTGAGCTCATTCCATTCTATTCTGATCAAAGAATAAATACTCGTAAAAAGTGTTGGTAAAACTTTAGTAGCTGTTATAAATTTTTATATTTCAAAAGTATGAAAGTTTTAAATCTATTATTTTTGTTATAATAAAACAACTGTTCAAGGGAAAGATAGACAAAAGTTTGTAATACCAAGAATAATTTTCATTAGCTTTGAGGTGGTGACTAGATAAAATTGCACTGAACAGGAATTATCAAAGAATAAATCACTATATACAACAAGGATTCGTAACAAAAGGGATGTTTGATAGATGTGTCCAGGAAAGGACAGCATAGATTTATTCAGTTTTTGAGTAAAAGGAGGGAAACAATAAGGAAAATTTACTGTTAAGTGCAAGCTGTGTATGGGAAAGCATGCTTCAAATAAAGAATGAAATGGTGTGACCAGCATAGTACAACAGATTCCCCGACCCTGGAATGGAGCCTGTAATCTATCTCAAAATGTGCACATGTTAATAAAAAGAAAATTGTCACATAATCATATATAGGGTGTTAAGGGCTGTGAGCATTTATATGAAATCTATCTACATAAGCATGCAGAAAACTGGGATATTAGAAACTTTAAGCTAAATGGGTTCTCAAACATGTTCAGAATGAGTAGAAAGACTTACATGTGAAAATGTGCCATGAACATTCCATCTAATATCAGAAGGAGAAATCATTTTTGGAGCATATTCTGGCTGGGATGAAATATTATGCTGCCATTTTTAATGGACAGCAAAAAGATGAGTTTAAAATGGTAACATTTGCTATCATCCAGGCCAAGTTCAGTCATCTATCTAGCTGAAAGGGTCATGTTGATCTTATTTTTTGATAACCTGGCACTATTGATGTTGGAGTGGAAATAATGTTCAATGCTTTTGTGAGATTTAGTGGAACCTGTCAAGGATTTCTAAATCAATCAGCAAAGCAAATTGTCTCTAGGTGTGATTTTGCTTCATGATAGTGCAATGCCTTTCTGCCTATGCAATACAGGAAACTTTTTCTCTGCTGTTAGATGTAGACCTGCTTTATTGTCTAAATCTATCATTTTGGGATCATCACATGTTTAAGTTCTTAAAAAGGCATTGAATGGTCAGCGTAATGTGATATACTGATGTTTCACCTGCAATCATTTGTATGTGATGTCATGGAACAGTAATTGCTTTGTTCTTCCTCATAAAAGCTTAGGTTAAAGTGTAGAATTGGGGACCACTTGGCGAAGTCAAATTTTTTTTGGCAACTGGAATCAGTTACCAAGCAACTTTTTTTATTAATATTTTTCTTATTTCTCATTAATATTTCTTTATTTTCATTGCAAAATTCCACTTTGTAAATTCTCAAAAAACCTATTACTAAATTAAGTTGCTAGATGACAGATTCCAGTTGCCAAGTAATTGACTTCCAAAAGGCCCCTTTTCTACTCTTTAACCAAAGCTAAATTTAAACTTGTAGGTATAAAGGATGTATATATATGCTTGTATAGTATTGTATAAGTATATGTATGTAAGGATAATTAAGTTAGATTTAAAATTAAATTTCCTATATATTGGGTTGGAGGGAAAGTTCTGTAGTATTTTAATTAGGCAGGGGTTTTTTGTTGTAAATAAAAAAAACATCTGGCTAGTGAGTCATTTGGATTTTTTTTTGTTTCTTTAGCTGCTGTATAATATAAAAGGAGTCATTTTTTACCGTTCATCATTTACTAGTAATATTTAAAGTGAAAAACATAAAATTCCAAAAAGGAAGCAACGCATTGGTTGCATGTAAAAATTTATGTGCGATATTTGGAAAAGATATTGTAAGTGTTCACACTTGTCAAGATGGTTTAGCAAATTTCGTTCCGGGGATCTGAGCCTCCAAAAAAGTGATCAATCTGGATGACCATCTAAGATCGATAATGATGTTTTGCGATCCATGTTGGAAAATAATCCACATTTAACAAGTTAAGAAATTTCAGAAAAGTTTGGCATTCATCATACAATTGTTGTAGATCATATTAAATCTCTTGGTTTTGTGTTAAAGCGAAGTGTTTGGATTCCACATGAATTACAGAAAAGAATGTCTGATCATGTAAGAATGTGTTCATCACATCTGATTAGACACAATGTGGAGCCATTTTTGGACAAGCTGATAACTGGAGGTGAAAAGTGCATTCTTTACGAGAATATTAAGAGAAAAAAATCTAACTGCAAACCAGAAACATCATCAGCAACAGTTCCAAAACCAAGTATCCATCAACGAAAAGTACTGCTTTGTTTGTGGTGGGACAGGAAAGGTCCAGTGTCCTACGAGTTGCTGAAACAGGGTAAAACCATCAACCCGGATCTGTACTGCAATCAACTGGATGAACTGAATGCAACTATCAAAGAAAAAAGGTCAGCATTAGTGTCCAGTAAAGGAATAGTGTTCCACCACGATAATGCTCGACCACATACTGCAATGGTGGCACAACAAAAACTGAATGCGTTAGGATGGGAAGTCCTTGGTCACCCACCATATTCACCTGACATTGCACCATCTGATTATTACCTGTTCAGATCTCTGCAAAATTATCTAACGGAAAAAAAATTCAAGTCTTTTGAAAGTGTTCCTAAGGTAGTTGCTGACTATTTTAACTCCAAGTACGAGAATTTCTACAAAATAGGAATTTATATGTTACCTGAAAGATGGCAACAAGTTGTAACAAGTAATGGAGCATATATAATTGATTAATATTAAACACATATTTTTATAAATGCATTCAAATATTTTCTTTAAAATACGACAGAGAACTTTCCCTCCAACCCGATAGTACTTTTATTTTTCATTACATCTTCAAGTATTAAATTAATCACCCAATTATTTCTCCAAAACAAATGACCTAACCACTAAACATTTCTGATCCCAGATCATTATATTTAATAGCTCTATATGTCAGCATTAACTTTCAAGTACATATCATAAAATACGAAATACTTTACACAGCTGGCGTAAGTGGTAAAACACTTAGATTTCACTGTGGTGTTCTTTTTTCTCTCTGCCTCTTAGCGTCAGATGATGCCGAGAATTCATTGAATAAAGTTCCTTTTTAAAATTAAGTCTGATTCTGACTCGAAACATTCATGTATGTATATATACTTGTATAAGTATATGTATGTATATATACTTGTACAAATATATGCATATATATACTTGGTAGGTATTGAGGGTATATAAAAATTTGTACCATGTTGGACGATTACCTGTATAATGAATGTGGTTATCCATAGGTATCCTCTAGAAGTTTCATTAATATGATTTTTGATTGTTATGGAATTCATTTTCCTATAAAGTATCAGTGATTTTTCAGACATCAGTTTATGTTTCACTTAAACAATTTATAATTTTGAACTATTTCTGATATAATTTTTTTTTAAAAGAAGAAACATTTTTTTTTATCTGTGGATGCACACAAGTTAGTCTGGCTGGTTATTAGTTAATGATAACTTTTATAGACAGGGGCATATCACAGTTATACTAACAATAAATTACTATCTTATGACATTTGAATTTGTATTCATGCTCTGTTGAAATAAATTACTTTTTAAATTCTTTGTCCTAACAAGTGTACTAAAGTAATATCGATTCTTTGAGGATAAGAGATTTTTCAAAAATTGAACAGATATATTGAAGAAAAGGAAAACCATTGTGAATTTTTTTCCAACTTTATCATAAGAATTTAGAACCGATTCATAAATTTTGTGCATAATTGCAGAAATACATGTATACAATATTTACGTCCCAATTTTTTTGGCATTGTTATTATATTATCTCTCCTCAATTTGATTTATTATTTGATGTGAAAGTATGATTATCAGATATTAATAGTTTTTTTCCCCCAGGTATTTATAATTATGATGGGAACACAAAGTATGGATTGCCTCTTGAAATTGGAGAAACTGTTCAGATTTTAGAGGAAAATGGGGGTATGTTTCTTATTTCATTTTAAACTCTGAATAAGCAATAACAAATATCTTAAAAACTGTAATATATTTAAATATATAAAACTGCATGCGTTTTTTCAGGTTGGTACCGCGGATTTTCTATTCGAAATAAAAGTTTAAAGGTAATTGGCTTTTTTTTTAATCCCTAATTTCTACATGTTGTTTTGTTAATTATAAATTTATATTGTATATATTTATTTTATATTTCATGTTTTGTTATTCAATTAAATTTATTTTTTAATTCAAATCTCCAAAATTCTTTTGAGATTCATTAAAATGCTTATTTGTACTTTGCTTGTGAAACATTTATGTTAGCACATATACACAAGAAAAATGTTTGTTCATTAAGAATCCTTCCATTTATTTCTATACATAAACAAGATTTTTTTTTTTTTTTTTTGCAAATATAAAATATTATATAGAATATAATAAATATTAGGGCTCCATGTATCATTTGAAGAAAAGTGCAGTTAAGACTTGCTAGCAAATACAATTTTTTTTTTAGTAATCTTAATATATTGCTTCTTTATTGGATGATGCAGCTAGATATTTAATTTTCTTTTAATTTTTAATGCCTGGTTATTTGTTACATATCATCTATTAAATGGAGGCAAATAAAGGTTTTGTTTGAAACTAAAATGATTTCTATAGTTGAAATGCTGTTAAAAATGTTTCTTTCAATGTAAAATCTGTATTTAATTTCTTGGAAAAACAAAAGAATTGCACTAAATTCAGACTTCAGGAGATGTTATTGGTGTATTAAAATTTTTTTAAAAACCTTATAATTGATAGATTTTGCATTCTCTCGTCAGATGAAATTTGATTCTTGCAATTTTGAAAAACATTTTAAGATGAGATATGCAGTCATGATGATTATTTTATTCCTGTATTCTATAAAAGAGATATTCATGTAAACATTACGAAATTGTATAGTTTTAAATGATTTGAAATATTATTGCATTAGTTTTATAATTATTAATGTTCATATGTTATGATGTTGATATTTTAGGGTATCTTCCCTGCATCTTACATTCATCTTAAAGCTTTTCATATATACAATGAAGGGTATGTAGCTATTTGAATGCATTCCCTCCCTTCCAAATTTTAAGTAACTAAGAAATGTTTAGTTTGCTAGATTTATTTTATCATTATTATCTGCAGCTTATATGAAACAGTGGCACCTGTTGAAGATCCAACTGTGAAGGAAGTGGCCTGTGTTCTTAGAGAATGGCATATCATATGGAAACGATTGTATATAGTGAGTGTATCTACAGTTGAATTTCTCTCTTTTTCATTTAATATAATTTTTTTTAAAGAAACCATGTCCTCTTAAATAGAAATGTTGATTGATGCATTGTAAACAGTGTAAGATCCTGATTATATTTACATAATTTAGGCCGTGGGTAGCCTAAATTATGACTAGAAGACTGGAAGGCCTGGGTTCAATGCCCGATGCCACCAAATACCCTCTGAGTACACACGGAGTACGTGCTCGTTAAATCAGTAGGTCTGAAAGTCTTATGGGCTGAATCGTGAGTGCAGGGGACTGGAGAATATTTCCCTCCCCTCCAGTCCCATGGCAAAATTGTGGAGGTGGAGATAAGTGGTGTCGTCATCTATCGTCCCTTCGGGGAATTTCGCCGAGGTAATTCGTACTGTCACCTGTATGGTGCTCAAGGCCTAGGGCAACGACAGGCGTACTTCTAGTCCCTTGCCTCGATGAATTTCGTGGGCCTCGTTCTGACTACGTCAGACAGGTGGCATTAACCACAACAACAACAACATAATTTTTACCTCAAATCTAGGATAAACATAATTAAAAATAATTCTAAAAACTGTATTTGTCAGTGCTGTATGTTTGAGTTGTATATTGCAAAAAAGAGATAGAAATTCATTTAAGTAGAAGTAGGAGAAAAATAAAATATTCAAAAAACAAAAAGTTATTATCTATTAGGAGATTTTACTGGTCTATAATATGTATGAAAATTTTTATTAACCTTTAAAGTACTAATCAAAATTTCATTTTAATCATTAAAATAAAATATATATATATTTGTGTGTTGTTCTCAGTATAATTTTCAAATATCTATTGAAAGGTGGAATATCAATATTTTGTATATTAATATAATTAGACTTTTGCTAAATATTTAATTAATAAGTAGAGTTTAATGGTAGTTTTCTTTCCATTTGTTGATTTTTGAGTAAAATAACATTGTTTTATAATGGAATTTTTTGTGATTTGTTCTGCACTATGTTTACAATAGATTAGGTACGTATTCAAACTAGTATATACTTTATTCGATATGTTTTTCTTTGTTTCTCATCAGCGTCGGGAGACATCCCTTTTCCAGCGGCTGCTAGCTGTCATGCGAGATCTGATTGAGTGGAGACGGCAGCTTATTACTGGAACAATTACTCAAGACCAAATTAGAGAACTGAAGTGTCAAATAACAGGAAAAATTGATTGGGGAAATAGGTATATTTTTTTCATTATAAGTTTCATTGTAAAGATTTTTAGAAACAGTGAATTCTTTCTCTTTCAACATTTTATATTTCTTTAAAGTTTTACTAAATAAGACCTAAACTTCTGCTTAAAAAATACGGAAGGTAATAATTTTGTCTCAGTTTAAAAAGAGTAATTCATGCAGAAATCAATGACATGTTAGATAGAAGTATTATCTTTTTATGTACACATAATGTCCTATTGAAGAAATTATAATGTTCAGTTTTTTAATATAATAAGTATGCTTCAAATTGCTTGGTATATTAAACTATATTTTTAATATTATTCATGGTTAAACTGGGTATGTACAGAGTATATATTGTGCAGCAATCCAAGAGTGTTGAGATGGATTGGGGAGGGTATAGTTGACTAGAAATGTTATTGTTTTATAGCTGTCATGACAAAAAGCACTTACAGGAAACTGGTTTCTTGTTAAATTGGAAAGAGTAAAATGTCTAATTTTAAATTTTAGGGCTATAACCCCAATATTATGCAAGTTATTTGTTAAAAGGAGATTTTTCAATTATAGTCATTGACACACATGCTCTTACTGAGAGAAGAGGAAGAGGAATTATTTTATGAAGAGCTTTTTGTCGACTTGATGTAAACTTCTGCTTTGTAATATCAGTACTAAAGTGGGTTAAGAGAAAGAGTTTAAACCCAATATTGGTATACACATTATAAATCAAATGATAATGGAATATCTCCCTCTTTGGGTTTACTATTGCGTATGACCTAGTGATTGATAGTACTTGTTTTGAGCATAAAAATATTTTCAAATATACTTGGAAGTCACCAGATGGTGCAACTATAAATCGATTGATCATGTTCTTATTGATGCCAGACATTTTACTACAATTTGATTAATGTTAGAACTCTTAAGGGAGATAATATTCATTCTAATCATTTATTTTATTTATCAAATGCTTGGCCATTGACCATCAGGTCATTAGGCAATCATTTTTTAGTGCTAGCCAGAATCAGGAGAGAAAAAAATCTCCAATGCTAATACAAAATAAGAAAGTACAAAGTCCTGATTATAATAGCTTAAAAAAAGAAGTGACTAAAACATATAGAATGACATTAGAAAAAAGTATTTCAGAAGTGAAAATGGACACCCTTGAAGGTCCATGGCTTAAATTTAGAAAGATTGCATCTGATACTGCTGTTGTAGTATTAGACTATAGAGCTTGAGTGAGGAGTAGAGATTGATTTGAGGAAGAATGTAATGATAATTTACTTGATACAAAAGAGCTTTGTAATAATGTTCTAGATATATGGTAAAGAAGTAATGTGAGGTAGGGAAAAATTTTAAAAAATAAATAAAAATATTCGTTTGACTAAGAAAAGAGCTTTTGAGAAAAAAAGATCTAAAGATGTTAAATACTGGATGAATGTTATACCATAATGAATGCTGTGCATTCTATCATGAGATGAGATGTTTTACAAGAGACTTTAAACCCAGAATCACTTTCTTCAAAAATCAGTGATACAATTTTCTTGGTGAAATCTCTCAAATTTTGGAAATATTGGCTGAGATTTTTAGGACTTATTAATGAATATTCTAATTCTTTTTACTTTAGTCATAAAGAAACCTTGGTTCATTTCAGGAAATTGCACCACTGAATTTGCAGGAAATAATGTCTGCTGACAAGGACCTTTAAAACTACAAAGCCCTTGGAATCAATTTCATCCGGATTTTAAACTATGGAGGACCAAGAACTATAGAGTTTTCTCATAAAATCATTGATTGTTTTTCCATTGAAAAGATGCCAGAGGATTGGCTTATAAATCTTGCATGCTCAATGTATAAAAAAAGGAGATTCTTTGGTTTGGGAAAACTGTTGAGGAATGTTTACTGTTCACTTGGTACAAAGTTTTCTTTAAATTACTGTGCAAGAGATTAGTTCCTTATCAAAACAGTATCATTGATGACTATTCTGTAGAGGTAAATCCACTGTGGACCATATCTTAAGCCTTAGACAAATTATGGAGAAGTCCCATTAATTTAATATTAATTTAGATTTCTTGTTTATTGACTAAGAAGTCGCATGATTTCATTGGCCACAATAAATTATTTAAAGCTATTCACACACACATGGGATTTTGATATTCCTGTAAACCTGATAAATCCTGGTTAGAATGGCATGTAGTATGACCTTTAGTTGAATCCTAATACAAGGAGGCCTTTCTAGTAGTTTTCTTGTCCATAAGAGAGTAAGACAAGGAGATGATCTCTTACGTCTTCTATTTGAAGCTATGTTTGAAGTCTGAAGGAGACACCAGAATCTGTTTAAGTTCTGGTTTCACAAATAACATTACACTGGTGGCCAGAAGTAAAAGTTATCTAATAGAAGCATTTAAAGCTTTTGTGAGCCTGTTTATTAACCAACATGAAACTAAATATATGGCTACTATTAAAAATAAACCTCAACTCATCTTTTAATTGAAGATAAAAATTTGAAATAATTATAGAATTTATTTATCTGGAGTCAATGCTTAATATGAATAGCGATTTATTCTACCTGAAACAAAGATAAATTGTTGATCTTAATAAAGCTTTTTATGGATTGAAGCACATTTACTTAGATCTGGATTTTTATCTTGAAAGATTACTACTTTACCAGACTCTAATCCAGGGGTTCTTAACCTTATTCCCCATTCGCCATCTGGACACATCTGACAAACAGGAAATTACTATTTAGCACATTTTGAAAAAAAAGTATAGCTATTCTTAATATTTCATTATTTTATTGCAATCATAAACATCATTACAATATCATACTAAAAATGTAACAAAAAATTCAAAATAGTTGCATTTAATGTGATTTTTGGCATTGGATGTTATTGGCTAATTTTTCAAAGTCAGACTTGTAAGATGATTTTCCCAATTATATAGCATCTTTGAGATTGCTGTCATTGAGATTTGATTGTTGATTTAATTGAGTTCATGGTTGAAAACAACAATTCACATAAATATGTTGAACCAAAACATAATTTTAATTTGTAAGCTCCTTTTTTCGAAAGGGGATCTTATACAACACAGATTCAACACAAGGGTTTTTAAGGACAATAACAATGGATAAGACAAAACAGTGTTAATAGTCAATAATTTTATGAGATATTTTGTTCCTCTAAAAGTATGATGAATCTCTTGGCCATAAAAAAATCTGATGTAGGAAGATGCAACACTGAATTATATTGAATGTTCAAAGAGCTAGTTGTTCATTACATTAAAATAAGCTACCTTTATAAGAGAGGGCATGTTATCTGTATGAAGGATGGTAACATTCTAAGCGAAATCTTTTGTGCTAGCCAATGTAACACTAGAAGAAAAGAAAGATCTATACTTTGATGGATAGATATGGTGGAGAAGGATTGCTTTATCCTTAAAATTATGAACTGGAAAAATTTGGCTGCAAGATGTTGTCAAAAATGTCTAATTCAGAAGGTTTTAGCTTATACTGGATTGTTGTACCATGGATTATATGAGTAAAACTCAATTTCATTCACTGATTCTTCAAATAAAATGTCTGTATTTGTTAATTAAATTTTTACACATTACTGCAGTAATTTCTTTGGTATTATGACTATTTATTAAATATTCAAATTTTACAAAATGTGACTTTAATGCAAAATTACAAAGAATTTTACTAATTGCACATTTATATTTTGCAGACAACTTGGCTTAGATCTGGTTCCACGATTAAATAATGAAGTAGTTGATCCTGATTCACTGAGTCCCATTGCTTTGCATCAAGTGGTAAGAATTCTGTCTTTTCCTTTACAATTGAAAATCTTTACAAATTTTGTTTCCTCATACTGAAAATTTTGGTAAATAAAAGTTTAGGGATTTTTAAGGGACTCCATATTTTTATTTTAACTAGAAAAAGAAATTTTTTGTTAAAAATAACATTGATTAATTCTATATTCATTAAAAAAATTATTACATTTTTATTCATAAATATACAAATAATTTTTAAAAAATATTTAATATTTTGCTGTAAATGAGAGAAATTGATTGAGAAATTTGTCTTTTAAATTTATGTAATAAAGAATGTTTTTGAAGAGGTGCAATTAGTTGATTAAATATTACTTGTTATAAAATTAATAAAAATTCTAACTTTTTGTAGCAGTTATATACTTTTTATAATGTTTTGCTATACTTTTTATGAATATGTATTGATAATTATGTTTAATATTGTTTATATTTTTTTAATAATATAATAACTCTGTATTGATAAATTGTATAAAGTTTTTGGTGTGTGCATAGTGTGAGAATGTGTAAAAATATGTTTGATGTAAATCCTGATTTATTGTCTTAATAATTATCTTGTATTTTGTTACAGCATGTTCAAAGTTCTGAAAATGTTGCAGGCTTATTGGTAAATATATTTGTTCTTTAATATTTATTTGTCATGTGTTACACAAAGTAAAATATATCCTTCAATATGCTTTTTTTACATGTTTTGTTCAATGATAAGCATTTAATATTCTTTTTTTAATTTTAATGAAAGTAAACTTTTAAACTCCATATTGATTATATACGTTTTTTTTCTTTCCAGTGGTAATTTTTAATATTGTCATAGATAGCATGTTAAATACTAGCAAAATAACTTTCCTCAGAATTCTTATAGCAAAGTAAAAATTTTAAGCGTAGAATGTTGATCTTTTCAAAACTGGGCATTTGTTTGAAAATGTCCATTTTAAGAGGATTGCTTGTAATTACTATCTGTCCAATTTGAAAAACATATGCGACATTTGATATACATATTTTTACAATATTACTTTTATTTGCAGAAACTTAACATCAATACATTTATACTACTCATTTCCACTTTTGTAAATATTTAACATTTAACATAAGAAATAAATTACCAATATTAAAACAGATGTAAAATATACATATTAGCGGTGTTATTTATTGAAACCAAAATAATTATTACAGTGATACTTGGTTTGTGTCAGTTTTGGAATAAATCCAATTTGTTATATGTCCTTTTTAAATTTGAAGGCTTTCATTTCTGAGAAAGGATAAGACATTTTTGTGTAACTGTCAAAGAGCATCATTATAGTTTTTTGTACCATTCAGAGAATCCTAGTGACATTATGAACTCTTTCTCCCTCAAATTGTGTTTTTTCAGATTAATTTTTTATAAATTTGTTACTCATTATTTTTAAGAAAAATAATGAAAGCAGCTACACTTTGAAGAAAAAGGTTAAGATCACCATGGAAGTGAAAAAAAAATGAGATTTTTAAAAGAGCAGAAAAATAGCTTTCATATTCAGGATTTGGCTGCTGTAAATCTTATAATGAGAATGATATCTAAAATTACAAAAAAAAATTTTTTTAAAAAATCTACTTATATTGGGGTGGAAGTTAAATCAATTACATAAAGTCTGGAAAATTAAATGTTGAGAAATTATTTTTAATTTTAATAAAAGAAAATATCATGTAAGCAGTAGCATATCAGAGGTAATGATTTGCAAAAATTTATTCCAGTTTTGGAAGAGTAAGGATTCAGCTCGCAGTATATTAAAGTTGAGAAAGAGCTAGGGCTAATGAAGGTACCATTAATAATTTTTTTGTAGAGTTTGGAAAATTTCTGAAGTTTGAGGAATTTGTTTCTTAATTTCAATGAAACAGACCTGCTTTGATAAAAATGCTCAAGAGAACCTATATTACACTGAGGAGAAGATATTGTTTGATCATAAACCAATATAACCAATAAATAATTTTATACAATATCATCAATTTATAATATAAGAAGGGCAATGGAGATTCCTACAAAAGAAACAATGGGTTTCACATTATTTCTTAAAAAAAGAATCTGACCTTAGTATATGTTCTGTTTAGTATACTTTTAAGAATTTAGAACAGATTAAAAATGTATATTGTGATACTACTGTGCCATACTCCTTGTGTATAGTATTGTTATACTGTTATAAAACTTGTCCAATTTATTTACATTGAAAGGAGACAATATAACATATAAGGATTAATTCTGGTATATTTTAACTGACGAAGTTTTGATAGATAATGCAATTTTCAAATACTTATTTTTTGTATTAAGTATGTCATTTGTTATGGAGAAAAATATACATGTTTTCTTAAAGGGTCGAGGCACCACTAAGCGCAAGGAAGTCAAGCGATCTCCTAATCATCACTTGTATCTTTCGATGCGAGATTTCAGCTGCAGTCTTGGGGAAGACATGGAAATATTCTTTTTCCTCTACGATGCTCAGCAGGCTGAGACCATCAGGTGACTTGCTTGTGTGAATAAGAATTCTTTTCTGATCTTCAGTTTGAAGAGAAAAAAATAGGAATCTCTTTTTATAATCATATTCAGTTTCATTTTGATTTGATATTTTGAGACTTAGTAATTGAAGCAGGCAATTTTAAACTAAACTATGAAAAAGAAGTGTTAAACTTATGATATCAAATTTGTTTATTGTGTAATGATTTATTATTAGCGTCAAGAATTTTAAATGATTATGAAAAAGGAAAATGCACATAAAATTTTAAACAGTACAAATTTTAAAAAAATAAGTCTCAATATCCTAATTTGAAAATTAGTTCATTTTTAATAATGATTTATTTCAGAAATTTCATTTCTGTGCAGGATTTAATGAAACAATATATAAAGTTAGACTCATTTTAACTATAATTGTTTATGTATATGAATATTTGTTATTATATATATTATGTGTGTGTTAAGACAGTGTAGCAATATCATTCATGTAAGCCAGTAACAACCTCCGTACTAAAGTGATCATTTTGGTATAGTGGTTAAGTTACTCGGTTTTGGATCCAAAGGTCCTGAGTTCTGTCCTCTGGATAAGCACCCCACTTCAACAGAATTGCAAGTAATTCTTTCAGTGTTGTCTGGCATAGTCTGCTCCCCTTACATTCCAATTTGTGACACTACTGGTTAAAATATCCTAAGAAATTTTTGAGTATCGTTTCTTGACCAATATGGTATTCATATGCATATGTTTGGAACTAAATTTTTTGTCAACAGTACAAAACCCCTGAAGGTAGCATTTGTTATATAGTTTATAAATATTTTTTTTTCTTTACTCTGTTAAACATATAAATGTTGCCCCTCTGAATTCATCCAAATCATCAAGATCACTACATCATCCACCTTGTTGCTACTTTAGTGACTCCAGTGGCCACAATAGCTGAATAATTTTAAAAAACTCATGGTTTGAGTCCTGATGCTTCTGATGATCTGTGTTAAGAGGCTGATACACATTAAATCTGTCAAGGTTCTATGTTTTCATCTTTGTCTAGTGAGGAAGTTTGGAAAGGGAGGGGGGTGCCAGCTCAGGCGTTGTCCTTGTTGCTTGACCATGGTTCAAGGTTACGAGTTCTTGCACCAATAGCCCTTAGCTGCAAAGTATGATGTTAATAAATACTCACTCAGTTCACATGACTCCAACTTAAATTGCAACTTATGGTTTGAAAATCATTTTTCTAAATGATTCTGTTAATGTTGTGAGGTTTGATATAAACATCTTAAAGGCCACTATGAACATAATCTTACCTCTGCCAAGTGACATGAGATTATAAAAGCTACCTCAGGTGGTATGGAAGAGGGTATAGCATGTCATATAGCAGATAGTCATTAGGGCAGTTCAGGTCTGTAGCTCCGCCATCGAATTTTTTCTCATATTTGTGTATTTTCACCTTTCAAAGACTTTATTCCAAGATCTTTGTAGCAGTTTTTGCTGCAAGCACTTTTGCATGTCTGTACTATGCAGGTGGCAGCCAATTGCTTGATATGACCAACCAGTTTTATGCATTTCTGTTAGAAACTTGCTATTGGACTGCTTTCTATTGGATCTAATTAATATTTGGATTGTATCTGATTAGAACATTAGCTGTAACATAAGTGGAAGATTTCTAAAATTAGAAGGAAAACATATTACCAGTTGGGTAATAACATATTCATCCAATTTCTAGTATATTATTCAGGAAGTGAGTGAAGAACATCTTTGTACATTTTTATATGCAATAATTTACGTAGAAAAAAAACTTTAATCTGATTTGTCACTTGGATTACATAATGCTTTGTAGAGTGTGACTTTTTGCAAAAGGATATTGTAATGCATATACAATTATTGGTATCCTATATAAAAAAAATTATTTAAAGTAAAAAATTATGATGTATTTTTATACTAGATGCAATTAGCTGTTATGAAAAAATATTTTTAACTGCTTAGAATATTATACAAAGATGTGAAATTTAACAAGTTGTTACCCCCAAAAATAAAAATGAGTTGATTTGAACTTGCACACATTCAAACTCCAAAGCTTGGAGAAACTTTTAGAAGGACTTAAGAAGAATCATTGTTATACGTGTCATACTGTACTTAAATTCTTTTTAAAAAATATTTTCTTTAAATTGAATAACTTGAAGTTTCTTAGAATTGTTACTCTTTTTGATTATATAAACTGTTCACATTATTTAATAATATATATATATTTTTAGTGAGAGATTTCTAGTCAGATTTGCTAAATATGGGATGTCTCATTTTGTTGAAAAGCTTCACAATGCTAGTACAATATTTACAGTAAGTGATTTGTTTCCATTGATTCATTTTTTGTATTGGTTTTGTAAAAATCTTATACATTTTAAAAGGGCAGAACTTTTTATGACTGCTCCTCTGTAAAAAGCATGGTTTTAATATCTAAAGATGGAAACTCGAAGTATTTGCTATTTTAAGTCATTGATAAAACATATTAGGTACCTGTATATTATACCATCAATGAAATATGTCAAAAATCAATAGCAAACACCATCATATGCAGCCAATAGTAGAAAATTATTCCTGCACATGTTCAGACTCGATAATTATGTTCATGCAAGAATGAAAATAGCTTTTTTTATAGGTTGTACCATTCCCATGGATGTCAAATACAATAATCTTCTCTTATTTTATTGTGAAAAATGTTTATAAACATTGGGATCTATTTTCTACAAAAGATTATGATGTTTAGCGAAACAAGTGTCTTCATGGATCTGTACCACTGCATTTAGTCACATGTATGTGAATATGTGTAACATTGTTTACAAGAAGAATACTCATCTGTTATGATTTTGAATGCTATTATGACGTTTTGGCTTCCTGAATAATGTAGTTATTTCATTTATCATTTATTTTAAATATGCAAGATTTTTTTAAAATTCATTATTTAATTTTGAGTCTTTGCTAGTTTACATGTCAACAAGCTTATATGAAAGGAGCGTGTGCTGTAATTTGTTTTTTGCATGTTCAGTAATAATGACAGCACTTTGTTTTGATTTTAAATGTCTAGCAATTTGGGGAAATTGGTCAAAAGTAAAATATGTAAGTACCATACGTTCATATGAAGTTCAAGGTTTGTTGTTCAACTGATTTGGTTTATGTTAGTAAATGAACATTAACAAGAAATGAAACTTATATAATTTAAAACTTAGTTTTATTATCTAAAATAATGTTTTAACTATGGATATGCATTCAACATCTAAGAAATGCTATTTTAATGTTTGATATTCTCAGATTCTTTTTTTTTTTTTAAATTAATTCCTAATTAGTTAAGTGTTATACAGAGTACTTTGTTTGTTAAAATTTGCTTGATGATAATCTTGAACTGACATAATTGAAATGAGGTGAAAAATATATAAAACATAATTCAGAATAAATTATGTGTCATATTTGGTGTATTCGATACATTTTTCGATATTGTATTTATTAATTAATACATTTCAATATCAGTTGCTTTATTTTTTACTGAATTTCTTATGCTTTTCTTACTGTAGGATTTAGGTGAAGCAGATTTAAATAGAGAATTGTATCTAGTAGCTCATATTATTAGAAGTGGTATGTAATTCACGTTTTTTTTAAAGCTAAAGTATTTATTATGTTTGTGAAATAGTCTGTAATTACTTTCTTTTGTTGCTATATTTTGTTTTTGTGCTCATCATTAATTTTTTGATATAGGACGGATGCTTAATGATTCTAGAAAATCTGCTTTGCATTCTTACAGGAGACCTTACGGCTGTTCTGGTATGTTACGTTATTATTATTGTCATGACATCTAATGGCATTTGAAATATAATGTTAGCATTCACCTTATTTTATTTTTCCTTTTCCATTAGTTCTAAATATCAGTGATATTTTATGTGAAAAAAGTGAAGGATCTTTGGAAGAAGAAAGGGAATTTACAACCAAAGTATATACGTAAGAAATTTACCAAGTTTTTCATTTTTGTGTGAAGTATTTTGAATGGGGGAATACAATTTTTATTCCCTAAATATAAAATTATTTTTTACAAGATTTTTAAATAAGAATTTTATTAGAATATACTTATATATATTCTCAAAGTATGAAAAGTAGATCAGTCAACTCAAATATGTCATAAATACTCCAAATTTATAGATTGAATGAAAAATAACTATTTTATAGAGAAGTGTATTATGATCCCCGAGAAAGAATTATATCGAAATTTACTACATTTGTGTTCTTAAAATGAATAAATTTTTTTCTTATTTCTGTTGATAAAATAAGATAGAAAAAGACAGGGTTAGAGCTGTAAAAGAGAATAAATCATGTATATGTTAACTGTTCTTTTTGAGAGTTTCCAAGAATGTTTAAAAAAAGTTTCTTAATAAAATATATATATATGATTTTATAAATTTTAAACATTAATTCTGTAAAAATGAATTTATATTTTTTATTAAATTAATTGCTTTAACATTTATGTGTAATGGAAATCTTTTTTTGTAAAGCCAAATGACAGGAATTGAAATAACAATATTATAAAAATTCAGATTTCTTTTCTTTTTTTTAAATATATTATTTTTAAAAAAAAGTTAAATATTTTTTAAAAACGGTTGTGCATTTTACTATAAATTTTTTGAATTTGTTGTATTGAAACAATGTTTCTACATGTGGAAGCATTTTATTTTTTAACATTTTGATTGCTTTATTAATCATATTATGCATTTTTGAAATACTTACAGATGCAGTGAGAGTGATTTTAGTCAACTACATGAATTTATTATCAAGAAATTAAGTAATAAATTTAATGTTCTTTCTGGTCAACAAAATTATGGTGAGTCTCAGTTAAATAATTTTTGTTTATATAGGCATATTGTGTGTTATTTTTAGTTAACTTAAGTATTTTTTTCTGTGTGTTGCTTGTACATAATGATAATTTATGCATCAGTTATATTATTATACAGTTTGTATCAGTTATATTATTCTATAGTTTTAATTTTTATAAAATTTAATCTTTTATTGACATTATTTAAGTAGAATTTCTTGTGTAATTTTACTAGAGAATATTTTCTTATACAGGTATAGTTTTATCTTTAAGACTTTTTAACGGAGAACTGTCACAGCTACAGCAAGATACCCCTTTGCTTTTCAAAAACTTAATCATAACTCATAAACTTGGGTTTTCTGATGTTATTATGCCAGGTAACTGAAAATTTATTTTCATGTCAGTTTGCTGTTTTTTTTTCATTCTGTTTGATTAAAGAATTGAATTTTTTTAAAAAATTTATTTTTGTTTGAGTTTAACATTTAGAAAATAGTTTTTTTTATATTAGTAATTATATTTTAAATATGATTTCTACATGGTAGGAGGTGTGTAATAAAATGCTTATATAAATAATGTGTGCAATGTAAAAGTGTTTAATTTATTGCTCGGAAATAAATATCAAATAAGGTGAAATTAAAAATATTCTAAATCACTGTCAGAAAAGTTAAAAGCTTTATACTTTTGAATTCATTTGATAAAAATGTTTTATGTAATTCTTCCAATTTTCTAGGTGATGTGAGAAATGATCTATATTTAACTCTAGAAAAAGGTGATTTTGAGAAGGGTGGAAAGTCAACTGGAAAAAACATAGAAGCCACTATTTTTCTCGTTAATTCAGAAGGACTTATTCTTGAAGTAAGTGTACATTTCTAAATACTGTAGTATAGATTTCATTTATTTAAGATCTGAAAGTGAAATAATAAAAATCTCTCATGGAATTCAAATTGTAAAAGTAATCTGCTTTTCTCTTGGGGAAAAAAAAACAAAACATTTCCCTTAAGTGATGGTTTTTTGAATGTTCTAAATGTATAGAATGTTTTGTTACTGATTGGATTTAAAGGGGTGTTGAGCCACTGATCCCTTTTAAAAGTATTCTTTTAGTATATTAAAGATTGAAATCTTTATCTCTTTTTGCTATTAATGTATTTGTAGCTGTTTTGTTTCCATTTATTATGAAGTATGTGTTTTTATTAACCAAAACTATCAAGACTCTAATATTTTGATATATGTTGCTAGATATTTTTTACAAAATCTTAATATTTGGCAAACTTTTTATTGCTCTTATTTTCAGAGTTCCCTCTATTTGAAATCGTTGTTTAATTTGTTTTATAAATGTATCTGTTATACAATATTTTATTTAAAAAATATAAAAACTTATTTTATTTGAGTGATTTTCTTAAAGTGGCATAACAATTCATTATTTATTTTCAAAATGATTTGTTATGACTGACCTTTCAATGTCAAACTACTAATGTAATTCATTTTTCTTCTTTTCAAACTTTGATCTTTTTAATTACATCTAGACTTTTACAAAAGTGTAATTTTAGAAGTTTTTTTTTTTTCAAATAGTGAAATATTTGAAAGGCATTGTAGATTTTTGATTGTTTGAAATGAAAAAAAAAATGTTAAAATTCAATGACACTTCAATCTTTTTTTTTAGAAATGCATTAATCCTGGATCAGGTCATGAAAATGTATCAAAGTATCATTCAGTTGTCTTATATCACAATAACACTCCTCGTTGGGTTGAAATGATCAAAGTAAGTGCACAATCATTTGACATATTCCATTAAGTAAACTAAATACAAGAGTATTTATTCTGTTGGTTTTATTTCCTATATTTTGTTTTAACTTTTGATTGTTTATTAGCTAGCTGTGCCTATTGAAAAGTTTGATGGTGCCCATGTAAGAATTGAATACAGGCATTGTTCAAGTAATTCATCCTTTTTTTATTGCTCTATTTTAAAATTTGTTTGTTATATTAGATAACTGAAGGAAAAATTTTAGGGACATAACTTTTACTTATGTTTTTATACATGAAAATCATTTTAATAATTTTGAAAGTTTATTGTTTAATCTATATTCTCATATTTGTATTCATTTTTTGTTTTATTTTAAAAATAAAACTTTAAAAAAATGTGTAGATGTGCATTAAAATAGAAGGAAATAAATAATTTTGGATATGTGTTCAACATGATTTCTTAACAGATTTTAAAATTATATAACTCTTCCTTTTCTTAAACAGGCACATACATGATTTTTAATTTATTTTTTTTTACATGAATGTATATTGGCAAACAAACAATATTGCATCACCTACAAAAATAAACTTGTTTCATGTTAAGGCATGATTTTATTATGTTTTGTGATGTCAAGAGAAAGGCCAGATCAGGCTGAAAGATAAAAACTATAATGTCTGAAGATAGATTTCTGTAAACATTCCAAATCATCATGCAAATGCTCCTGATTTAAAAAATGAATTCGATAACTGTCCAAACACTGTTTACGGAATGTGTTTTGCATGCTTTTTAAGCAAGTAAAAGCCTTTATGTACAAAAAGTTAAGCAACTTGATTGGGCAAAAAAGTGTTTCATGGACAAGGAAGTAGTGTGGTACAATTATCTTTTTGGATGAGTCCATATTTGACCTCCATGGATCAGATAGTAAGCAATATGTTAAGAGAAGAAAATAGCAAGGATATCATACAAGACTGCATTTGCTGATTGTAGAATTCCAAGTGAGCCAAATAGTCTGAGGAAGCATATCCAGCAGAAGGGTTGGATAACTTAAATTTATTACTAGAACTGTGAATGTGCATCACTTTACAACAACATCTTATAGGAGTGTTAAACCCTTTGACACGCGGAAAAATAAATTCGCTGAATTTTTCAAAATAAAATTAATAAGTGCAATGTATAGAACCCAAGAACAGAGAAAATACCTTTAAAAAAAATTACAGTACATCCCCTCCCCAAGGGGGTAAGTGGTTTCATAGGAGTACCACCGCGCACTTACGACATAATTCTCGGATGAACAATATATGATTTAGATTAGATTTGTAAGATTATTCTTTATATATTTTGTAATAAATTTACTAAAACATGCAATATTAAGTATTAGAATTACATTTTAAATGTCAAATTTTACAAAATATAACTATAAGAAATTGAAATCAACTTCAATAGCCAGATTTTTCATTGTTTCTTTATTATTAAATTATTAAAACATGCAATAATACTAATAAAATTATCTTCAAAAGATTAAATATTAGCAAATTTAATTGAAAGAGGTAAACAAAAATTATATTAAATGAAATAGTACCAGCTATATTATAACATATATTCACCATCCAAAAAATTCGAACTCTCTTCAGTATAAAAAGAACGTAAATGAGATGAGAAAAATTTTCCATTCGAGAAACACATCACCATTTCAATATAAACAAAATCCCCTACCCCAAAGAAATGGCAAAAAAATTATTAGTTATTTCACTGCTTGAGTCAGAAAAAGAAAAACAGGGAGGGAATATCTCTTACGTGTGAGTGCTACAAGTTGAACAGTTTTCATGTTCTAAACACGTAGTGGTATTCCTACAAAACCACCACTTAGATGACTTATTATGAGGCAGTTCTTTTTATAATTTATCATTCTAAAAATTAGCTATGCTATGAACAGCATATGCAGCAAAAATGTACATAACTTACTTTGAATATTTATCTGTTTTTATTTGCTAAAGAAACTTTTTTTGAAAGTGTTCAAAAAAGGTTTTTAAAATGATGCATTTTTCTCACAGAAAGAAGAGTTTTTTTGTAAAGTGCTGACATCTAGTATCTTTTATGAAAGATAAAAGATATCTGTAGAACCATTGGTTTCATTCAAATACCACTGCGCATTTAGAAGTATTTTTTAGGAAATGGTGGTTTCGAAGAGATACCACTGCACGTTAAAGGGTTAAAGCTAGGTATTTAGAATAATTTTAAAGTTGCAGAAAAATGCATTTTCCAACAAGACTAAGCAACTTGTCTAACAGTGAAATGGGTTAATAGAATCTCTAATTTATATTTGATTTTGTTGCATCATTTGTAGGTTTTATCTTCATAATATAACTAATATTAGAAAAGTAACTTAAATCTGATTTCACTGTTTAGTTGCAAAACTATTTGAAAAAATCTGATATTAAAACCTTGTCCTGAGAATAGTCCTGATCTTAATTTCATTAAAAAGTGTTGGCATATAATAGGTACTAAGATTAATGTGTAAAGAAGCTAAGATTAAACTACAGGAAATCATTATTAGGATTTGATATTAGGAAATTAGTCATGATTACATTCATAGATTAATTTTTCCCATGCCAGATCATTCCAATGCTGTCATTGCAACTTGCAGAGGAGTTACAAAATGTATAAGAGATCATTTATCCTGTCGCATCAATGGGCATGTAACATGACTACAATGATATAAAATTTATTATTAAGTGCTATACATTTGTGTCTCAATATCTCTGTTTCAAGCTTTGCGTAAATATTACATTTTTCCTTTTCAAAACTTATTTAGAATAATTAGGTGTTTCAATAAACATTTTGTGCAAATTAATTAGATAGGTTTATCAATTGTATTGCACGTTATCATTACACATGAAACATAAAGCAAAGTATTTGTATACATTTACATTTTTTTCATAGCCGATACAATTTTTTTGTTTGCTTCTGTGGTCTGTGTGTTTAAAATACAATTTTGTACATTTTTATTATAATATTAATTTGTGGTATTGTTAAATTGATATTTTTATATCAAATGTTTAAAACTTAATTAAAAGAAATTTTAAGTTACTGTATTCTCACTAGTAGTATGTTATGCTTAAAAGACATAATTGCATTAATTAAAAAACTTTTAGATATTAACATAAATAGTATTTTGTTTAAAAAGCATCTATTTGGTAGTACCACTTTTTAAAAAAGTTGTTTTAATTCAACTTTTTTTTTATGAGATTTAATCTTTTTTTCTAAATTGTTTAGCAAGAGACAAAGAGAAGAAACTTCTTGGATTTTCCTTTATTCAGTTGATGGATGATAAAGGGACTATACTCAAAAATGGATCTCATGAGCTTTATGTATATAAGGTAACTGAATTTTTAATTTTTATTAAAATATGTGACATTTTTTGTTAATATTATTCATTCTAAATTTTCACCTTTTTGTGTAGTAATGAAGCATTTTTCTTATGTTTTTGATCATTTATTGTCTTTTTATGAATTTATAAATCAGAGTTTATGGGTGGCTTTTTAAAATTATTCTCTAATAAAAGTTACATGTGTGTTTGAAAGTGATAGTTTTATCAAGGATAATCCCTGGGTATTTAACTTTATTTGACCAGGGGATTCTATTCTCTCTGATGTAGATGTCTGGTGCTTTTTTGTATTTAGCAAAAAACATGGCTTCTGTTTTTGAGATGTTGATGGTTATTTTCCACTTGGTCGAGCTGTGATAAATATTGTGCAATCATATGTGAGAGGAAGGCTGGTTCTTTGTGTTGACCAAGTATCGCTGTGTCATCAGCATATATGCAAATTTCAGTGTTGTTAGTGCTGAGGATGTTGTTGACATAGATGTTGAAAAGCGTGAGAGAAAAAAGGGACCCTTGTGGGATCCCAGCAGAAAGTGTTCTTGTATTTGAGAGGGTATTATTAATTTTAACAGAAAAAGTTCTATCGGAGAGGTAGGAATTAATCAGGATAATTAATGATGTTGACACTTTGTATTGAATTAGTTTATAGATTTGATTTGCATACCAGACACAGTCAAATGCTTTTTGTATGTCTAGAAATACTGTACCGGTTTACATTTTCATTTTGTGGCCAGATTTAATATACTTGACTGTTCTCAGCAATTGGTGGTTGGTGAAGATCTGTCCGAAAGCCCTGCTGCTCCGGAATTAAAATTTGATTTTGATTAAGATGGTCCTTTAATCTATTAAGGATCATTTTTTCCAACAGTTTACTGAGAACTGGTAGTAGAGAGATTGGCCTGTAATTTTGGCAAGGGTGCTATTTTAAATCCTTACCAGGTTTTAAAATAGAAACAACTTATTCAGTTTTTCAGGCACTCGGGAAGTAATTTATATTTAGAATATCATTAATAATGTTTGTAGTTTTAATAATTGAGAAAAGAGGTAGATTTTTTTAGCATTTTATTTATGAAAACGAATCTCCAATGGGTGAGCCGGTAAAATTGAAATAGGGGTGGATCGAATCCTGATTGACAGGCAGGAGCATCTTTTGGTTATGAAGACTACTGAGGGAGGGGTAAGATACTAGACATAAATATGCATGGAAGCAAATTTATGTCCAGTGACACCCAAGAATTTCAAAGGAATATAATTTCATATCCTATATGTCATAAGACTTTTTCAAAAGTGCATTCGCTGTGCTTTTGTTTTTGAAGTACTACAATGTTTATAAATCTCTTAACATAAACTTGAATTAGAGCTTCTTCATTTCCAAAATAATTTTTCTACCTTTTTTCTGCTTTTTCCTAGCTAGCTCCATCTGGAGGAAAACTCCTTATTAATTCTTCTGCCATGTTATGCTTTTCCATTACTTTGAAAATTTATCATGAAGGTTTAAATCAATCTTTTGGAATTGTCCCTCTAAACTTAGCTAATACCTTATATCACCATAAAATGTTGACCATTGAATTTTGGATTACTCTAATAAATATTTTGTTAAAACATCAAGACTAGGTAGAGAATTTTCTTTTTTTGAAAGTGATAATTGTTTTGTTATAATACGCTCCAGTGATTAATGTAACCCACATATTCATTGTTTTCCACCTCTTGTAATTTTTCATTCTATATTCTCAACATAAAGTTCCATTTTAATATTTTTGTTACAATCTGTCATCAATCAAGCCTTTTCCTCTAGCAATTTTAAATTTATTTTATTCACATTCACTAACATTTAACCCCCTTTTTTTAATATTAATTACAAGTTTTAGTAGATAATCTTTTGTGTTGAGCTCTAATTTTCTAAAAAGCTTTGATATTATAACTCAAAATATTATGCTATAATTTCAAAGTTCACAAAGTACTTCCTTATATTTAATTATATTTTTAAATAAACAGAATTGACTTACTTGAAGCTGTATCCTGTTGTAGATGCCAGATGTTAAAAAGCACACACTTTCTTTTTATTCTTATTAAATCAATCAGACTTGAAATCAGAACACAACGTGTTAAGATACACATTATAAAATTATTCAAAGACTTCCACAAAAAGGATTACTATTTATACTTCATGTAGATAATATATTTCTCAGAACCCTTTGTGTTTGTAGAAATTGCTTATACTTCTGTAATATTTCCTATTCTTGACTCAAAAGTAGTGATGCACCTATTTTTTTTCTCAAGAACACAATTTGTTTGCTTAAAATGAAATCTTTATGCAACTTTTGCCAGACATGACTCACAAAAGTTATAGCAGAGAGCTGAGTAATAATAAAGAACATCAATGTTTTATTGAGTAGCAACTTTAAATATTATAAATACTTTTTCTGTGGGAAATGGGGATAAAAAAAATTTGAATCTTTCCTAATTTTCAAGAGAATATATAATGACTGAAAGATGTCATTAGAGTTTTGTGAGCTATTGTAGGCTTTGACATTACTGAGAATTGTCTGTTATGAATCCCAAGACTAATGCTTTGATTCTGTTTTTTCTCTCAGTCTTCTCAGTGACACCTAAAATCCGTAGTTCTCTAGAAAGGAAAAGTGTTTATCAAATTCTATTTTATTTGCATGTCAAAGCTTCAAATCAAAATGCCTTCAAGCAAAAGTTATAATTTTTTCCCTATCAGATATAAAAATAAACAGTAATTTAAATTGTAAATTTCTTTATTTTGAATACATGATAAATTTAAAGTAAACATGTTAGTTATACAAGGAAATAATTAATTTGTTCTTAAATTGTGATATCAATCATTGTTTCCTACAAAACCACGATCAAATTCTAAGAAATTTCAATGTTTGAACTAAGTTGAGTATGGTGTACATTTGTTTGTATAGACTTCTTATTGGGTTCAATATAATTGAGTTTAAGGAAATTAATTTCTAAAAAAACAAATAAAATCTGAATCACACATATAGCAATTGATTTTTGAAACAAGCATACCTGTTTGTGAAACATTTGGGCTTAGATTCACATTTTCTTAAACTTGGTCCAGTTATCAAAGGATTATTTCAATGCTGCTTGATGTAAAGATATTTCTACAGTAGGGATATCTTTTTTGTTAAAATTTTCTTTGTAAATATTAAATTCAAATCTTTCATACAATTATTTATAAATATTCACATTAGTACTAAGTTAGCTTTAGAAAGCAAAAGGTATAGGGAAAGGCAGTTATATAGAAAGAAATAATCATTTGTACTTGAATGATTCATAATATTTTAATGTGCATATTACATCAGTAAAATGAGGAAGACTTTTTTTATTTTGTAAAAGATTCTGCACTTGAACTGAACAAGTCAGATGATTGGCAGATTAACTACATAAGGTACACATTAATAGTTTCTGAATTTGAAGAGCTTTATGTATATAACAAAATTTGGGTTCAAATGTTTCACAATTTTAAAAATTGATGATCCTTAATTATCTTAACTTTTTACTACCAAGTCTTGCTGCATAAAAAAGGATTGATAATGAACTTGCTTTATATTGTGTGAGGATGTAGAAGTTGTCTTTCGTTTTAAAAGGATTTTGAAAAATTGTGGTTGTTTTTGTCTATAACTTTAAGTATAAAATTATAATATTTTATGTGTTGAAATATGTTGTTTTTTTTTAGTGTGAAGATGGACCTAAGTTACAAGATCCTCGGGCATACTTGAGTCTTCCCAGTGGACCCAAAGAGGGTGGGAGCACTACTCCCAACAGTATATGTAATAGCAATGCTCCTGTTCCACCCTCGCCTCCTCCCTTTCCCAATCCAGCCTCTGGGCAATTCTTCTCTCGTAGCTCTCGGGAGACAGTGCATATCCGGACGCTACTGTGCTCAACAAAGCTTACCCAAAATGGTAAGCGACCTTTTTATGTTTTTAACTGCTGCATGTAAAGGTAAACAAAGGGTAACTGTTTAATTGAATCTGAAACTTTAAAATTATAAATTGAGTACATATTTTTTTAAAAAAGCAGGAGTTAGATATAGTCTTTATTTTTTACAGGGGATCTCTTGTCTTTATTAAAATGGAAAGCACATCCTGACAGAATTCAGGACACATTGCACAAAGTTATGAAATTGAATGGTGAAGAAACAGTTAAGGTAAAATTTAATATTTTAGTTTTATAAAATTAGTCCTTTCCCATCAGCCCAGAAACATTTACTTTATGTTTATTCTGATTATTTAGTTAATGAATTATTTTTAAATGAAACATAAAGACTTATACAACATATCTGAAGTTTTGATGGATTATTTTTTTGATATTTAATCATGTTTTTATTATAATTCATGAAGTGCATAATGTATAACTTTACTTCATTTTTGTATTCATGTATTTCAATTTGTATAAATGAGTAGAAGAGAATAACTATTATAAAAGATATTCAATAAATAAGAACAAAACATCTCTGAAATTTTTATTCTAGGGTTTTTGTCTTATTTATATGTATTTCTTCATAAAATTTGTGTATTTGCTATATTTCCGTTCTTTTTTTTTTTTTTTTTTTTTGTGCAAAGTGTTTTGTGGACATTTTTTTATAGTTAAAGGCATTTATTGTTATAGAATTGTCTCTGTTTTCATATAAAATGTATGAGGAAGCTTAATTAACGCAGCTGGTTGTATTATTTTCATTTGTTAGCTGTATCAAAATTTAAAAGTACTTAAATTATATTTATTCTGTTATGTATGCATATTTAAATTCAGGAAACATAACAATTAAATATATTCTAAATTGTAAAGAGACGAAGGCACGGTAATAAGTTTTTTTTGCATCAAAATTTACCATGCAAACTTAATGTAAATCCAATCTAGTGTTAAAACTATTAATCATTAAAAAACATTCTTAAGTTAGTTCTATCCCACTTTCCATTACTGTTAATTACTTAGTTTCCAGGATACTTTTTAAAATCATATGAATCAGTGACTTCGAATTTTAATAAATTTTGTTTTTAGGTTAAGAATGAGATTGAATTTTAGCAGTGACTCTTTCATTTCTGTCATTAATATTGATTAAATTTAGAACTCAACAATTGCTTTTTCATCATTGAGAATTTTAGAGGGAATTTTTTTCTCAGTGATATCTGTTAAAGACATTGTAGTATATTGTTCCACTCTTAATATTCAATTTTTTCCTTGGAGAATAATATGGGAATATTCATTATTAATTGATTCAAATTTGAGAAGCATTTTCTCATTAAGAAATAAATTACAATTCAAGTAATGGACTGTAATCAACTGAGGTATTTTTTTATTGTGTTGAAATATTAAGACACTTTTAAATAAAGTATTTATGTGGAATGTGTATGTTATGCATATTTTGATTTATAAATTTGGGATTAATGTCACACAGAAAAGCTCCAGACTTTGTACCCTTGTAAAATAATGAGGACACCTAAGCTAGTGCCTAACTCTAGATCTTCCTCATTACTCTTATATTTATCATCCTTTTCATTACTCTTTTGCAACATCTAGAACAACTTACGTGTTTCTCTTAAAAATGCTATTTGGTAGAAACAGACAGCAGCTTATAATTGGTTAAAAAAATTCATTTGATCTTAATTTTTAACCAAGTATAAAATTATAAGATGAAATGATAGCAGAATATTGTATGATTTCTTAAATATTTTTTTTATATAATCTATGTAATTAGTCAAATCTTTTAAATTAAAATTGATAATTTTATCCATTTTATAATTTTAAAAAAATATATAGAGATGCACATTAATATTTTATTCAATCCTTCATACTTTAAATAAAATTAATTTCTGCTTCTTTGTATTCAGTTTATGTTACTAGTGTTTGACACTTACTATAGTAGTTGAATCAATTTATAATTATTTTTTAAAATAGTTTTTGCAAGACATCTTAGATGCTCTCTTTTCTATGTTTTCTACTGGAGATGGAAATTCAACTTCTAATTCAGGGCTTGTTTTTAAAGTATTAGTAAGTACATTTGACTATTGCTTCTTTCATTGATATTCATCTACGTTCATGTCGAATCCTGTCAAAAACTATGTTAACCACTAATTTTGCTGCACATTTATATCTATTTTCTCAAAATCATAGGTAAATAGTTCAGCTGTTATATCAATAAGCATATATAGCCATTACATGGAATACCTCTAAAGTGACATTATTAATTAACATATAGTTAATTAACTTTAAAAAAATTTCTCAATATGGATGTTTTTTCTTTAACGAAACTAGTTTTTCATCTTGAAATTAGTGTAAATTTTAAAATTCTTTGAAAGCTTAGTTATGGTCATTTCAAGTTCCTTTGAAATCTTGTAAGTCATGGACATTTAAAAAAAAAATTCTTACTGTTTGTTATCTCAAGCATTTGGTTGTATAAAGATTTTCTAATTAACTTTTATTAAAAATGTTCACAATTGTTAATTATTTTTCTGTTTTTTTTTTAACTTTAAAATTGAAAAATTTATATATAATTGTGAATTATATTAAACAGATCTATGAAAAGAGCAAATTGTACCACAAATATTTTTAAAAATTTTTGGATTCTCTTAGGTTTTTTTAACTTTTAAAACTAAAATTCTGTGCAGTTATTTCCAGCATTCAGAGTAAAAATTGAGACTCTTGAGACAGACCACTCTTTCTAGAGACATTCCCAATCTTAGAAAATCCTATTATCCTAATTGTAATTGTATCATATTGGAACATGGAAGATATGACTCAATATTAAATTATATTACAGGTGAAAAATGTTTTGTACAGAGTTTTTCTGCTAAGATAATGCAATATATGAGTACTAAACAACTTTTTTTGTTTTTTCATTTCTCGAATTAACCCTCTAAGCGATCTGCACTTAAAGTCTTGCCATTCTGGAGATGTTTCAAAAATGCACTGCACATATTTTTTTGCTTTCAGGTGGGGTTCTCAAAAGCGGTTGAGCCGTATTTTTAAGAATGCGGCTCAGACGCTTTTAGGAATCTTGCTTGAAGGCAGAAAAAGCATCTCTGGAATGGCGGAATTTTACATGCAGACTTCTTGGAGGGTTAATTATTAGATTAGAATGAAATTTGAAGTATTCTAGCTAACTTAAAGAATTTTTTCTCTTAAATCTTTGAAACAATTATAATTGAAATTTTGTATAAGGTTCATTAATTATGTAATTAAAATCAATTACTCAGTACATTAAGAATAAATTATAGTTGCCTTTGAGAAATTATTTATTTTGTTTATTGTCTGATGACTTAAAATAATAGAAGGTATTTATGAGTTCATTTTTTCCCCTACTATGCTTATATACTCACTGAATTTAAAATCAATACTTGCATATCAAGTCTACTGTAATATACCAATTGGAAATCTGGAAATGTCTCTGTATTTAATGTTGCTTAGAATCTAATAGAAATCACCCATATTTTTATTTATTAGACAAGTCACTACACATTTATCTATCTCTGTATATAATATGAATTGCGGTATTAAATCAAAATTAAATTGAATTCCATTTTGTTTATTAAAGGTTCATATTTTAAGTCTTCTGGAAGACAATAAATTTGAGCATTTTAAACCAGTCATGGATGCATACATAACAGGACACTTTGCTGCTGCATTAGTGTATAAGTATGTTAATTTTTTTTATATATTCACTCATACAAACTATATTTTAAAAATGAGATACAATTTTGGATTTTCGTTCCTTTTTTTTCAAATTTTTTATGTTCTGTTTTCTGTCACTTGTCATTAATTATTTTTTAATTATATTTTATCTAGAGGGTTGATAAGTTGTGTAAAGCATTGTGCAGATTTGGTACGAGATGCTGATAAACAAGATGCCATTCAGAAGTGTTTCCGCTCTTTGGAATATATTTTTAAATTTATTATACAATCAAGAATACTATTTGCTAGGTAAGCTAGAAACAGACATTTATAATTTGTATGTTTTGTTTTTTTGTAAAACTAACATTTTAAAGATACAATTTATTTTTTGCCTACTTCCACTAAATATACTATCAATAGGAAATTTATTTAAAAAAATTGAATATCATGCATTCTTTAATATTAAGTTTGTAATTATGTCACAAATGATAACTATTGATGCTATCAAATGAAATAGCAACCCAAATTATAATTCTTGATTGTCACACTGTTTGAAAATTGACAATAAAATGAGTATCTAGCCACTGTTTGAAATAGGACTCAGCACTGAAACCTATTTTACATCGTTAGACAATAATAGACAAATTTCCTTTTTCTATTTATTTCCGCCAAAATAATAATACTTAATATTATCAAATATAGTTGTAACAACATGATTTTTGCCTTAAAGCTTAAAATTAAGTTGATTAAGATGTTTTGTAATATCAACTGAGAAAGCCAGGTCCTTTATCCATTGTTCATCTTTAATTCAGCACATTCATAATATTTTTATTTTGAAGGAAATTTTAATTTCGTCCAGCAATTTGAAGAATCATTTTAACACTTTGTAATTTGAAAGCCATTAAATTTCCATATAATATGGTAGATCATTCAATTAATTCTCTATATCTTCGAGAAATGAAGCTAATTTACAATGGTTAAGTCTATGTTCTCGAATATAATTTTACAATTTTATTGACTATTTTTAAAATATGTCATATGTTTAAAACTTTGGAGCATGGAATCTGCTGGTGTATAATATAATGACAATGCTCAAGATTATTATTGACATGCTATTTGCATGTTTCTTTTAATCTTGCAACAACTCCTTTAGTAATATCGATCATGGTAGGTGCACTATCCTGCAAGGCAAACCAATTTTTCCAATGGTAATTTATATTTCTTCAAAACATCTATAAGTACATTAAAAATATCTACTTCAGATGTTGTATTTTGAATATAAATGATTTCCAAAAGTTCTTCACTTATTTTTAAATCAACATCGCATCCGTGAAAAAAAGTGACTAGCTGAGCAAAATTCGAATACCTGTACTTTCATCAATATTGCAATAAAGTAAGCTTGAAATGTTGATATTATTGAATTATGCTGATTTCTCAAATTCTCTGCTATTTCATCAACTCTGTTAACAACAATATTTAGACTTAAACTTACATTTTTAATTTGCTTTGTTTGTGCTGGACATGTTTTGCGGTGTTCTAAATAAACATTAACTAAAAAATTCCTTCTCAGTAAATGATTTTAATCTGCTTGTGAAATTAAATGTAACAATTTGTAACTTTTACAGCAGCTGTATAGTCTTCAACAAATTTAATGAATGTGCTTTATTGTTTTTGAAGAATTGATCTCACAATTTGAACAATTTGTCTTCACAAAGCTTTGCTAAGTATTTGTCATAATTTGCTTCATGATTAGTGTCATAATGCCTTTTAAGAATGTATTCCTTAGCAACTGAAATAATTTTTAGATATCTGGCATATTTGAATCTTATTTGAACACAAAAAATATTACTGTTGCCATTTTCTTGAAAGTTAAGCATTCCTTTTGAATTGATCTTTCTGTACTCATTGTTGAAATTTGATTGTGGTCTCATTCGCAAATGATTAAGTATACACTGCCCTTTATCTTAATCGTCTTGAATATTTTTTTAAACTTGAAGAAACATCTCTGCCTCTTGCTAATTGGACACTCCAAACAGAAAAGGAGGAAGAGAAATAAAAGTCGCACCCACAAAAAATAGTGTACCATCTATAGTAAAGAATATGCATAATGCATTTCAGAATTTAATAAAAAAGTAATTTATTATAGTAAAATCAAATGAAAACATTTAATAAAAAATACAAAAAATTTTTTAATCTACAGGCCATTTCTATTATCAAAAAGGATTTCTTTTAAAACAAGAACAGGTAACATGCAAATACTTGTATATTGTAGTTTTATTTATATATATAAGGTCCACCTCAAATAAATTTCAAAATGAAAAATCTTTAAAAACCTGATATTTAAAAATTGTTAAAAGGGGTCAGCGGGCTGTGTGTTTAACACACCTGTTGTAGAGTATATATGTATATACATTCCATGATTTACATCTCCACAGGGCAACTGGTGATCAGAGTGAGGAGGCTTTCAAAGCTGATCTCTACTCCCTTTTCAATTCATTTAATCGCATGTTAGCAATAAATCATGATCTCATCATTTTGCCAACTCAGGTATGTATATTTCATCATTGAATTCTTTTGGTTGTATAAGACTGAAAAAAATGAGAGATTTTTATCTTCATTATTGTTAACTGTTTTTGATCTTCTTGCTTAGTTTATTAGTTTTTCTTTTAATTCATTTTCAATATCTTTTTGTGTGTGTGTGTGAAGTTCATCAAAATTAGCATTAGGTTAAGCATGTTAAATGCAATTTTTTTTACTGAAAATTCTGCATCAAGATCTTTTTGTTTAAAAATAGTTTTGCTTGTAGATGATTGTTGTGATTATAGTTTTATTAGTTTGCTTTTGAAATGCTACCATTTGAGACTAATCCAATTAATTTTGTATTTTATGTATTTTAAATATTTATAAATCGTGTTTTCCTTAAATATCTATTGTATCATAAATCTCAAAAATTGATCTTTTATGGTTATTGTGTAATGTTATGCTGTAAAATTGTCATCACATGATTACGTAAAATAAATTAAATAATTATACTAATTTGATTAGTATAATTTATTGATTTGATTTTGATTTTTTTTGGTTATGTTTTAAATATTAATAAGAGTTTTGATGCACTGTGTGCACATTTCTCTATGTGGTGAACATTAACAGGTAATAATAGAGGAAATAATTCTGAAAAAAAGGTACTTAATTTTCATTTAGCAAATCTCTCTGTGAAAATATTTCATTTTGGCTATTTTATAAAGTTTCCTTTCTTAAAAATCTTTTTGTCAGATTGCTTTGGTGTCAAGTTTTGGCCAAATATATGTGCAGCTTTTAAATGTTTTACCAGTTCAAGAAGTGGCCAAAATTGTAAAGTTGACAATTGATTGTTTACCTCCTGAGCCAAACGTAGCATTAGTTCAAGCAAAATTGCGTTGTATTCATGACACCGTAAAAAGTGAAATATTTCAAAATATTGGTAAGTTTTTGTTTATTTTAATACATATGTGAATGCTATCTGTGCAGTATTTTGTAAGGAATCCTTTTGATCTTTATTCATGTAAAACTTAGTACTGAGAACAAATTTTATTTTCTTTAAAAAAAGAATTGAGAATATTTTCTTCTTAAGTGTAAACCAGAATGAAAAAATTGTAAAACTTGGATCATATGTTGTTTTAAGAGAGTATATGAATTGTTAAACTTCAATATAATTTTTAAATGTATAAAACTTCTGAAAATTGTCTATAAATTCATATGGAGAAATAAATATGTAACTTCTGTTATTCCTAAGATCAGATGGTAGAAGTTTGTCTTGCCTCTAATGACTACTGATTTTAACTGGGCAAATTGGAATGACTTTCACATTTAGGGTTTCCCTACCAGAAGCAAACTCTCAATGTACTTTGCCCATTGTGCCCAGGAATAACCCTTCTGGTCTGATAAGTCAATCAACATTTGGGATGGACAGGATTATATATATATTGAATCCTTTTTAAAAAGATATTTGAATTATCTAAATATTTATTAGTGTTTTCTTTTCTAATTGTTATATCAAAAGAAATATATTTTGCATGACTTCTTTCTTTAGATTCCAGAGTGGAGCTATTTGAAGTCTTTACAAGGCACTTAAAGAAACACATGTTACAGCAACAAGAATTGACCATGTGTGCCACTATTCTTGGCGACATGCTAACTTATTTGCATCATGAACATACAAAGAGTACCCAGAAATACCATTCTGCTAGTAATGTTGTAAGTCGTGAGGTGGAAATCTTAGTGCTGGTTCTCCTGGAAACTCTAATATACTGTGTTAAAGACATGGATCGCTCATCACTAGTTATGGTAAATTAAATTCACTCCATCTTTATTCATATACTCTTTATAGGGTTTTTTGAGGAAGCTGTTGTATTTGTTAATTTATCTTATTATACTTTCTATGGCATATATGAGTTTAATATTAGGGTGAATCTTATTCCAATGGGGAAAAGTTTACTTAACATTTTTAAGTGCATATTAATTTTTTTCCCTTTTATCATAATAGGAAATGTACTAAATATTTCTTCAATAAGTAAGTGAGCCATGCTTTATATCGAATTTAACTGAATAAAGAATGTTGGAGGAAAATAATTAAACTTTTGTGAAAATATATATTGATTTACTCATCTTAAAAAAATTGCATGATTCTTTTTGTATAAAATTATTTAATGACATATTTTAAAAAGTTTATGAAATAACAATTTCACTTTTTTATGTTATATACTTAAATACATTTTTTCATGAGTATATTCATCGGCTCAAGTATATTTTTGTGTGATCTTTTATGCATAAAGTACACATCCATAGTTAAAAGGCCCTGTAAATTACATCATTTCAGATGTATTATTAATAATACTTAAGCCATTAAGTACAAATAATTTCTACCTCAAAAGAACTGGACCGTGTTGCTTTGTAGTGCAAGGTTGCTTTGTAGTCACTCAAAGAACTGTTCTGAGATTCATAAAAGTAATAACATTCTTAACTAACATTATTAACATTAACATTCTTAACATTATTAACTTTCTGAATTTGAATTCTGAGAAGTATGAAATATATTCTTTTTTTCAAGAAGGAAAATAAACAAGTTTAGTTGATAACTTCTATATTTTAAATGGTTTAATTAATTAATTCATTAGGAAATCTTCTTAAAAATTTTATAAATGACAAAAAAATTTTATAGAGCCAAAGAATACCTAGTAAAAGTTTTCTCAGTAAATAAAGTAGATAGTATCAAAATTAAAATCTTACATGAGAGAAAGAAAACATTAGGGCATGTCTTAAGTTCTATTCTTGTACTAAAGCTTTCCTGTTTCCAGTTCTGTGTGATGTGCTTTTTGGATGTGATATTTACATAAATTAATTTAAATATTGTAATGTTTAATTACAATGTTAAATTATTGTATATGATTGCAAAATTTTTGATAGAGAAACTGACAAAATGCTCTTATTTATAATTTCATTTGCTTAAAAATATTTTTTTAAAAAAAACTCAATTGGAGCACAGACTGCTGATGAACTCTCCAACTATGCTTTATTATAACACTGTTGAGAAACGAATTTTCTT
>BMAV01014671.1:456853-476092 GCA_019973955.1 Trichonephila inaurata madagascariensis | reverse complement strand
AAAATAGCTTTGTGTGTATAATGATAAAATAAAGTTCCCAAAATTTCGTATGGATATAATTAAACTTTCTCTCTCTCTAAATAGATATGGTGATATGCGAGTACTGATGGGTTTTCAAATATTATCAATGTGGGACAAGCTTGGTAATATATCTTTTTAACCTTTAATTTTAGTTTAACTTAAAATAACAAGCATCTTTCTGTAATAAGTAAAATTTTCATTTCTGGCTATATTTTTTGAAGGTTTTTCTTTACAATTAAAGTTTGTTTTTAAAATTGATGTTTCTATGATCTTACTGTAACCGGTCATTAACAACTTGTAAACTTTTGATAAGCATTTTGATTGGGGTAGCCTAGTGGTCACGGTCACAGACTTGTGATCGGCATTGTTGAGACATGGATTCAAGTCATGATGTCTGTTAAATTTGCAGTGGCTCAAATTCTTTACATTGATGTGTTATGAAAGTCAGGAGAGTGGGGTGTTGGCTCGGTTGTTGTCTTTGTCACTTGACAGCAGTTCAAAGTTATAAGTTCCATTGTCAATAGTTCTCATGTTGCTTTAATGATATTAATAAACATTCATTCACTTGAAGAGCATTTCTTGTACAGTATTATTGCCTTTCCCCCTTAATTGCATAATTTTTTAATAAAATGAACAATGTCAATTATTGATTTTTTTTTCTTTTTCTTTTCATTAGTCATTTTATAATTTACTTTATATATTGTATTGTAAGTGTCAGGCCATGTTAGCCTTGTGGTCAGGTTGCAGACTTATAGCAGATGTTGTCAAGTTATGGGTTGAGTTCTAGTGCTACTGAATGTCTACTATGTAGTGAGGCCTGATACACATCAAATCTGTAATGCCTCAAAAGTCCTCTCATTTGTGTGGTGTGAAAGTTTAGAGTCATCTCGGTTATCATCACTTGACTGAGGCTTAAATTTACAAGGTTCATTGCCAATAACCCTAGTGCTATTTCAATATTCAATGTTAGTACACACTCCCTCTGTCCTGATTAGTTCAAATGTACACTAACCTCCTGGGAATTTTGACTGTCAATAATGTAATGAACAAGGAAATGTGGAGTTGTTAAAAAATAAACATTTAGTTTATTAAGTAAAATAATTGTGTGTGATAGTAAAGTGTTAGAAAATTTTATCTGGGTATTACTGATAAAAATTATTCTATGTCATCATATAAAGGGTAATTGAAATAAAAGAAATTTGTATGAATTTCTACTGTAATATGTATTAATAGAAAACAAAGTCATATGATTGGATTTGAGAGCTCAGATGATAGTAACTCAGTTTGATGAAGAACTTTATTTAATACTTTTACATAAACACAAAGTAATTCCTACAAGTTTTGTAACTGTGGGGCTGAGACACCCTATATATGCATGTGCTCAGTGATAGTCCAGCATATTTTGATTATACAAGTAATTCAATAAAATTGTGTCTATTGTATACTGGTGTGTTTATTGATATATTTTTGATGTTTTGTAAATTTAAAATTTAATTTAGAGTAGAGTTTTTTCTTGTCATTGTATATGTCTTGTCCTGAATGATATAGAAACATCATTCAAGAAATAGAATAATTAATTCTAAGTATAACAATTTGATTATTCAATTCAATTATTTTTTAAATTCAAAAAAAAAAATTTTTTTTTTTTAGTTAGTTACTGAAATAATAATTTTGATGGCTTTTTTTAATAGTTGAAATAGTAAAACTTTATATTTTAAATGTAAATATTTTTTACTTTTACTTTTGATATAATTTTTAAAAACTAGCACTGAAATTTAGATAATTGAAAAGTTCTTAATATATTGTCATAATTGAGATTTGTTCTACTTATATTTCACATGATCTTATCTTATATCTTGTTCCATAAAGTTTAATTTTTTCATTTATTGCAATCAAAAGTTACCTGAATGATTATTGGGAGTAGAAAATTGTAGTGTGATAAATGAACTGTTAGTTTAAGATATATATAGTTTACAGTAAAAATTTTTGAAAATTTTCTTACTTTATATTTGATTACCCCTTTCCTTTCCTACACTTTACCCACTAAAATTTTATTCTAATTTTGAAAAAAAAAACCTTTCTTATATTGTCTAGGGGATCATAAAATTTTCTTTATTCCTGTGATGGTTGGACCATTCCTAGAAGTCACTCTTGTGCCTGAAGTTGATTTACGCAAAGCAACTTTGCCAATCTTTTTTGATATGATGGACTGTGAGCAAAAAGTTCGAGGGAACTTCAAGCAGGTAAATTTTGAAAAATGCATCCTCTTTTTTACAAAAATTAACCAAAAATTCATTTTTTTTAAAAATTATTAAAACTTTCTAAAAAGTAACAAACGTTTTTGACAGTGCTAAATTAACATTAAAAACTAATTTTGTTATACTAGTGAAATTAAAAAATGATAAATTTTGTGTACGAATCTTTACTTTAATTATTTATTATATAAAGCCTAATATATTTGTTAATTTTTTTTAAAAATGCTTTTTCAATTAAATATCATATACTAATCAAAAGAAAATTATTTGAATTAAAGAATTTCAAAATTCTGTTATTATTTGTATAATTAATTTAAACTTTAATTTAAAAAATATTGTAAAACCATATGAATTAAATTTATCATGTTCTCTGCGAGAAATGTTTTTAAGAATCATGGGTTGTTGGTTGTATTTCCAAAGCATCACAAATACAGTAAGACCCCGCTTAATGCAGGGTATATGTTCCATCAAAGTAGAGCGTAATATGAAACAGCGTTAAACGAGGTTATCTCATCATGTAAATAATGTGGTTAGGGGAAGATGGATAGAAAATTAGTCAGGTATTTTACCATTAAATTTATTAGTTATGTTTTTTATAACTATAAAACAAAAATTTATTTCTTACAAACATAGAAGCATAATAAACGAATATGCATATAAAAATAAATAAAATTCTAAGTCAGTATATTTACATTTCAGATCATTCAGTCTCTTCTGTATTTCCAATTTTCTGCCATTTTATCAAGAAGGTAGATTGGCTTAGTGGCATTTTGTGTTCAATTTCGTCATGAATCCATATTGAAAGTTGTTTTTCAATTTCCTCTATTGTATTATTTCTAGAACGGGTAATTCTAGTTGCAGAGCTTGTCGTAGTTGCATTTACCGATGACAATATTTTTTCTTTATTCTTAAGAATGGTCCTTATTGTTGAAGTTGCCAAATTCAATGCAACACCAATTTGAGATAGACGTTCACCAGTATCTAATCTTCTAATCACTTGCATTTTAGTATATAGTGAAATGCTTTTTTTGATGCTTTATTTTTGTGTTTTTTAATATCACCCATGATAAAAGCTAAAAATCATAATATTTGTCACTATAGCAATCGTTATATTATATAAATTTATACTTACAATAGCGTCAACAAATGTTTGAAATGATAAAAATACTTTCGTATAATACCACCGGAAAGAAGAAACACAGATAAACTGCTTCGGATGTCGGGAAGCCTAGCGCTGCCTGCTATTTTGGAGAATTCCGCAATTCAAATAAAAGAGCGTTAAGCGGGGTCTTACTGTATGTTAATAGTATGGAATATTTAATAATTGTTATTGTTTTTCATTTCTTTGCTTAGGTTGAGTCAGAATTAATTGACAAGTTGGATATTCTTGTTAGTGATAATAAATGTGATGATGAGTACAGGCAACTGTTTAATACTATGTGAGTTTATTTTCTATTTAATGATTAGTATAATACCTTTATTATATATATTTAAAAGTTCAATAGTTTTAAAGGAATATACATAATTTAATTAAAATTTGTTTTGTTCTAATGCTTTGATTTACTATTCCTGATATATATTTTTAAAACATGAGTTTGTGGAAACCAGAATTCACATATATAGATGTCAGTTTTATCTATTTCTGCTTTCTGTTGTCAAATTCTTCTAAAAAGAAGTTTAAGGTCATGAACAGTGATAGTTTTAAGGAAATGTAGTGTTATCAAAATTTTTAATGTTTACATTGGTTTTTTGTTGTCTTAATGCTATAAATGTGAGCAAATTCTGTTTTCTATTTTATTTCAGTTATTATCTCATAACAAATTAAGAAAACTTTTGTTTAAAGTAAGAAACTTCCAGTATTAACGTATACAGTTTATTGGTATATTTAATGAAGATTTTTTTATAATGAACTGCTCATACTAAAAACTTTTCCTTGCTATACATCATTAATACTACTTATTTCATTTTAATTCTGTGTTTACTGATGTGAAATTACTCATTTTTTGTTCTTTTTATTTTGATAGGTAGCATAATGTGTAAATAAACTCATATGATTAGGATTTCTTAAATAAAAAAGTTTATATTGACTCTGTTATAGTGAGTGGAGAGAGAAGTAGGCCTTTAAATTAACTATTCATTTTAATAGTTTCATATTGTAAAAGAACATGTAGAAACTATGTACTCTGCTTTATGGAATTACTACTTTGAATATAAAATATTTTTTTAATGACATTTTACTTTCTCTTTCATGTTGCTGCAGGGAACATTTGAGCTCTGTGTAAGTGTATTATTTTCAATCTTTAAATTGTTTAGATTAGTTATGCTATAAAAAAAAAATTTCATAGTATATTGATAATTTCTAGACTTAAATATATGTTTATTTCATTGTTTTGATGTAAAATAATTATTTTCTCTATGATTTTTAAACTGAGTTATTTTAATTTTTTATTACTCATAAAAAAAATATGTTCGACAAATGTTATAAGCATGAGATTATTAATATTTTCTTTATCACAGATATGTACTTAAACTTAAATACCATTCATTGAAAGACCATTGCATATAAATAAATAAAACTCTGCAGTTTAGCATACATGATGTTATACTATACACAATGCATTAAATCTTGCTTTTGAAACTATGCCTTTTTAATACTAATAGATAAAATATATTTAAAAAATTAATTGCATTTTTTATTACATTTGCAAATTTATTACATTACTAATTCTTCAAGAATCTTAATATTGTATATCATCATAATTACATAACCTTTTCTAGCAACTTATATTTCTTATGTGAAGGTATAAATTAATGAACAATGTGTAATTATTTAAAAATTTTGTTGAAATTTTAAATAATATTTGTGAATTTTCTTGGTGTGATATTTATTTTAATGTTATATTGAAATCCACACTCGCATTATTTGTATGAAGATTAATTTTAATATTAAATGAGTAATTAATGACTGAACTTAAATATATTTTTGAGGGGGTTTGTAATTTGTGAATTACTGATTTTTTTCTCCTCTTTCCTTTAGTCTATTAGAAAAAGTGCGAACAAGTGACCCTGCATGGAAAGAAAATGGAATAGCTTTTATAAATTCAATAACCAGGCTTTTAGAACGATTACTTGATTACAGGTAAATTAAAAGCAATTCCCTCTTCTATTTGATTTGAGTTTTACAATGTGAATTTATTTTTTTTTTTTTTTAAATCACTTAAGGTGAAAAAAATAGAAAATTGATATTTTATAGTTGATTATGAAATATTGGCTTTTGTTAAATAATTTTCTTGGAACAACTAAATGAAAGTTTTTGTAATTATTTAAATTTTTTACGCTATTTGAAAGTTGATAAATCAGTAGAATTTCTGTATGATTGTGGAATTTTATAACCTACTGTAGAGTTAATAAAAGTATTTATGTCATTTTTTTTACATCAAAATATGTTTTATTAATTTAATATTTAGTTACTAAAAATTTTAGATTATTTCTTACTTGAAAACTCTATTTGAAAAGAAACTTTCATTTAAAAATTTTGGAATGTATAGGTTTATTTGTGTTTAGATTAAATAAGCCACTCATCCATTATAGTGTTAGTGGCTAATGACACTGCTGTGCCATAGGGCCTGGGTTCAAATCCCAGAAAAACCGTAGATGTTTCTAAATGTATAGTGCCTGTGCGTCATGGGAGTACTCTAAATAACCAACTAGCCCTTAACTCTCTTATCAGGTTTGTGGAAGGGAAAGAAATGTGGGAGGCCCCTGACCACCACCTTCAGGATGTTCTCCCTGAAAATCAGGGTGGAACTGAACCAAATATTACTGTCCCCTATATTGTGCTCAAAGCTATAGCTAACAACAGGTGTACATTTATCCCTTTTCCACAATGATTTTTGTGGGCCTTGATCTCACACCGTCAGGCACTGGTGACATTAGCAACAACAACAGATTCAAATAGAGACGTTTGATTTTTATATACCTTTGATTATAGTTTACTCCTATAAATAGGAAACAAATAAAAGTTTACTGATTATAAAATTTTGGTTCTTGAAAATTTTTAAGGTTTTAAATTTTATGTTATCACATTTTTCACTGAAATTGGGAGGGAGAAAAATCATTTTTGAAATATGTGGGATTTTAAATGTGAAATACATTTTTTGAATGAATTGAAAATAGTGTCTCATAAGTAGAGCATTAAGATTTGGTCATCTAAAAGAAATAACAAGTTTTGCAATTAAATATGAATAATTACCAGGAAGAGTTGATTTTTTTCCCTTTACTCATTCATAAATATACATTTTTATAAATTAAATTTTAGTAACAAAAGTAATTTTCCTTGTTTTCTTTCAGAAATGTGATGGATGGGGAAGAGAATCGGGACAAAAGAATGAGCTGCACAGTCAATCTATTGGTAAAATACCTTATAAAATTGAGTTTCTTTGTTTATTATATATCTTGAAATTGGTTTATTACTTAGAGGATTCAATTACATAAATTTATATCATATCTTAAGTAAATATGATGCCACTAAAGTAATTTCTTATGAAAATAGTTAGAAGTATTTGAGTGACATCTGATGTAACCTTTATCTGCCTTCTAAGATTTTAACTTTCTTTAACATACTTTTGAACTTTTTTTAGTGTATTGTTTGAACGTATTTTTGAAAATTCATACTTCAAACATTTTTGTTTTTTTTAATGTTGTAGAGATAATTTTACAGTATTCAATCACTGGCATCTTTGTGTCTAATGTACTTTATATTTCAAAAGAGTGGAACAGTTATAGCTTATACTCATACTGTATGAATTCTATTATATATATATATATATATATATATATATATTTCATTTTAATTTAAGGTTTTCTGAATACAAAGTTAAGATATGACTGTTGGATATTGATAATGCCATAAGTAAATCATACTGGCATGCTGTTTTATTTGCAGCAATGAAACATTTTGACTAATTCAGATATTATTGTAAATGCATTGCTACCAAAGATAGTAGGGTCTTAAAGCTTTTATGTAATGAAAAAGTTAGTCTTACCTCTCTTATTTTTATGTGTGATGATGATAAATAGAAATCTATTGAAAAACATGTGTGGATATATTAATTTGATTAAATTTATCACTCCTTTGTACCAAAAATACAAAAAATTTACTAAATTGTTTCTAAATTTGTTTGACTCCCAAAGCCGTTTTTAATAACTTTATTTTTATAAAATGTTATGAAATGCTATTTTTTTTTTAAGGACAATATTAATTTTTCAATATTTTCTGTTTGTAATTAATTTATAATTTTAGACGTATTTAAGACTTACGGTGAGCAATTTTTTTTTTAAAATAAAAGTTTTAACAACTAATGAATCAATTTCAGTAAGTTTTTAAATATAGCTTAAAGTCAAATCGTATAATTATTTAACTATCAGATAAAAAGAGGAAAATATTATGGAACTAATAACTACTGGATTAAAAAAATTCCTTAGGAATATTTCAACTAATTATTGTGCTTTGTTTAAAAAATGTCATTTTTAATGTTTTCATTGTTGTCATTCATTCTAATAAAATTGAAAGTATTATTAAATTCTTTGAAGCATGAGTGATCATAATTCAATAGTTATGGTAATAGATATGTATATTAATATGTCATATGCGGAAATTTGTTTTCAGAATTTTTATAAAAATGAAATTAATCGGAAAGAAATGTACATACGCTACATTTACAAACTATGTGAGCTGCACTTGCCTGCTGAGAACTATACAGAAGCTGCTTTTACATTGAAGCTGCATGCAGATCTCCTCAGCTTCTCTAATACCACACTTCCAGCTGATCACAGATACAACCAGCAACCTGAGTGGCAACGTAGGGAAACACTCTATCATAGGATAATTGACTACTTTGACAAAGGAAAAGTGAGTATTTTGTTATAAATCAAATTACAAGTTTAATATTTTGAATTATTATAGAAAAATAAGTTATCAGAAATATTTTTAAAATCATAATGAGAAAAGCATTTGGCTACTTAATTTTGTATACAACACAAATAGATGCATTGCATGTACTCTGAGTCTCATATAAAGAAGTAAAAAAGTATAATAGATCATTAATGTGATATCACTCAATTGTCCAATGGGTAACTTCATATCAATGCCATTGTAATCCAGTCCAATGTACTTAAAAATGAGAGATCCATTTTAGGTACTATAGAAATTATTAGATATAGAATTTTAAGTAAAGTCAGCAAAAAATGGTGAGTATGAGAAATACATGATTTTTTACAATGCATTATGGGAATTTATTGACTAATATCGTTCCGTATTTCTTACACATCAAAATATGTTCAATTTTTTCAAATCTTAAAGAATTTTTAAGTTTAAACATTTCTGTAAAATTCCAGTGTAAAGGCCTAAATATTTTGATTCAGATGTATTTATGCATTTTTGAATTGTATTAGTGCTATTGATGTGAACAATCTAAAGTCATACTTGCATGATACTCGTATGTTAAAGAATAAACCATCTCATATGAATGGAAAAGATTTTTTAATTGGTAACATTAAAATATTTTTTAATGTCTTGCTATTTAGTGTTGGGAGGAAGGTATACCCCTTTGCAAAGAATTAGCTGAACTGTATGAAAAAAAGTTGCTTGATTATTCTAAATTAAGTATTGTGTTGGTAAGTTGTTTTTTTTTTTCTGTTTTACTGTAATATTATTCCTATTGTATTGAATGTATTTTAAATATGTATTATTAGTTTTAGTTTCTAATACATTTTTATTAATCTGATTTTTTTAAAATTTTATTATAATTTGCCAAATTTATTCAAAGATGGAATTTTCAATAATACTTCAAAATTTTTCTGTATTTATTGAATTTAAAATTGTTTTATTGAAATATGTCATGTTTTTCAGAAAACCCAAGCAAAATTCTTTGATAACATTTTAAACCAAATACGACCTGAACCGGAATATTTTCGAGTTGGATTTTATGGCCTTGGATTTCCTCTCTTTTTAAGAGTAAGAGTTCTTTCCTTCCTAAAAAACATTTAAATAAGAAATATATATATTGTTGCCTTAAAATTTAAAATATTGAAATAATTTTTTTCATTGTAAAACTTTTTAACATTGATTTACAATTGGAAAGTTTACTTTGTAAATAAAATGTTTTGCATTTACAAGGAGCCCTTGAATTTCTCACATAAATTGTTCCTCAAAGCATGTATGAAGGTTGAATGTTTGAAAGTAAAGAGGTGTAAAAAGATATGCACCAAAAGCTGTGTTTCAAAGTACTTATCAATATGTACAATATTGTTTTCAGGGTATAAAATCTGCAGAGATTTGGGTGTCTTGGAGCATTGTCGAAGATCAAAACTAATTTGTAAATTATTCTAACAATATAGCTTAACTGTGGGCACAAAATGAAAATTGAACTTATCTCTAAATATTAACACATTGACCCAATAATATTTCTTTGATTTCCACTGAAAGCATTTCTTTGACTTCCCTTCTAATGCTTTAGAAATTTCTGGTTAGTAAACTAATTATGGTTTCAGTTTCAAATCTCCAGCTATCTTTTCATGAAAATCAGTTTTTGGAAGCCTAATGTTTAGTGGATAATTCTTCGTTCCATAAAAATGTGTTATTATCGATTTTTTCCCTAAATGAATCTTTCTTATCTACATTGAATGTGTGATTAAAAAAGTAATCTCTGTCTATTATAATTTTAAAGGAAATAAATACTTTTGCAACATCTTTTTGTCCACATTGGCTTATTCTTCTGTGAAAATATATTAAATTTGTCAAATCAGCCATTGCTTTTTTGAAACACCACATTAGCATCTTCATTTGATCTAGTCTTCCAATCTTCACTCAAACTGATAGCATCAGCTTGAATATTTGATAAACTCTGGGAGAAATTCATCCATTAATGTGATGTCTTCTAAAAACAATCTTTGAAGATATATTTCCGCAAGTTTTTATGTATTTCTTAATTTTACTCTTATTGTTCAATATTGAACAAAAAATGTTCATTATTGACAAAATTATTTAAAAACCAGCCATTTGTTAAAAATGTGAGGGTTGTGCTTTTACTTTCCTAGTTGCAATTGCTTTTATTCTGAATTTTAAAGAACATGTTAAAAATGTATTATAATTAATTTTGGGGGAATCAGTTACTATAACAGATATTTGCCATCTTTAACATGTGCTATCATTTTCTTAAATTAAAACATTTATGTACTTCTAAGACTGTAATTTTTTTTTTTTTTTTAAGTATAAATAATATTAAAGTTTTTGTTTTAAATGTATTTTTCAAAATATGATCAAAAGCATAGTTTTTATATGTTATGTAAAACTCTAAAACCTCAATTGTCATTTCCTGATACTATTGAAAGCTTGTTGTGTAGAAAGGCTCATGCATGAAAAATTTGAATCCTCATGTTAGTGTAGGGTAAAAGCTTTGAGAGTGGAGTACAAACTCAGATGTAATCATCACTAACTTAAGATTCAAATTTATAATGTCCACTATAACAATTGCCATCATGTTGCTTTGTAGTGCGACATAAATCAATCTCAAAGTTACGGAGAGAGTTTATAAATAATTAAGTTTATTTGTTAATAATTCTCTAATAAGTTGATTTTTTTTCCTCCAAGGTGTGGTTTTTTTATTACTATATAAAACTAATTCTTTGAAAGGTTAGCAAACTAAATCAACTATCTCATTTTTTTTTTCGGCTTTACTTTATCTATTTGAATTAGAACAGTTGTATGCATTATTGATATATTTGAGCTTTTAATTTCTTTGGTACTTTATTTTAAATTGACATTATCATTCAAATATGCATATATATGCATTTAATTATTAAAATAAGTTTCATGTTAATCTTTCAGAATAAAGTCTTTGTTTATCGAGGCCTCGAATATGAAAAGATAGGAGCTTTTACTCAGCGTCTGCAAACTGAGTTCCCCCATGCTCAAATACTGATGAAGAGCACTACTCCAGATGACAGCATATTGCACTCGGATGGACAATGTATCTTTTATTAATTTTTTTAGTTAAGATGAAAACTTTTAAAGTGTTAAATTTTCAACAATAGAAATACAATTTTCTTTTACATTTTAAGTTCATCAAATGTAATTTTAAGTTAGTCAGAAATATATAACTATTTCAGATTTAGTTTATTTAAAATAAAATATTTGCTGCATTTTAAAATTTAAAGGCATAATTTTGTAGGAATCTGCTGCATTTAAATAAAACCATTAAAAGGATTTCATATATAATCTTAAAATGATTAATTTTAATCTCTTGGGGTTTTTTAGCTATCCTTTATTTGAATTGATTCATTAATATTATTATTATGTTTGTTACAATGATATTTCAAAGTAATTAAATAGTTTTAATTTTTATATATTTTATTGGTTTATTACTGATATAAAAATTTGTATAAACTCTTGTCTTAAAATATTATTTGATTCCTATACATTTAGATATTCAAATATGTAATGTGAAACCCATCCCTAAAGTGAGACCAGAGTTTGAAAACCGTGACATTCCAGAGAAAATAATCAGTTACTATTTAGTTAATGATGTTTCTTCATTCCAGTTTGACAGACCTGTTCAAAAGGGACAAATAGATAAAGATAATGAATTCAAAGTAATCAAGATTTATTTTCTTTTATTAATTTTCTATGTATTTTTTTATTTTTATTTATTTATTTATTTTTTTGCTCACAACCTCTATTCAAAAAGTTTGTTGAAACATGTTTTGTGAAAAGTATTAACATATATCTGAACACAATGTTCTCAGTGTTTGAAAGTAAACACCATCTTATGTTATGCACATTTGAGAATAAATGTACAAGGCAGCAAAATAACACAAGGCATCTTTTCGGATGCACTTCAGTAAAGCAGTCACTGTTTCTTGAATCTCTTTGATCATCAAAAATCCATGTCCTTTACAAAACCATCAATACTGCTCTAAAATGCAATATTCTTGTTCATGCACCACTAAAAGCATTTGGTGGTAATATTTGTTGACTTTCTGAGCTTAAAACAAAATCCTCTTTTGAATGTGTTGATCCATATTGTTTTATATAAAGCCTCTACACTATGCTGCAATTTAATGGTTGTCAAACAAAATATTACTTGTCTAAATAACTATGTACACACTGCCACATGCATTGTATATGTACTTTACTAAGCATATCAATTTTCATAAGCATACAAAAGTCATTCATCAAACTTTTTGAATGGTAGTTTTATTACAAAACATTCTTCAGTTGTAAAAATAAAAATAACAAGTTTCTAATTACTTTTATTATGGAAATAATAACAAAACTGAAATCAATGAAAGTTTATACATGTGTGTGTTTCATGTAACAAACTTTTTCAGGTGAAAAAAGTCAAAAATAATTTTAAAAAATATTGTAGATAAAAGAAATTATTCTTTGTAACAAATTTTTGTAGCTCAATCTCATGTTATTAATATATTAAATAAATTGAAGTATCCTTTGAAAAAAATTTTTTTTTAAAAAAATCAACGAACTAAACAAAGTATAACATACTCTGGACTTCAAAAGTTAAGGTTCAGCATACTTTTTGCAGCTCACCATTTAAAAAATGGCTCAGTAATAAAATCCATAGTTTATATGAATGGTAGTAATGAATAACGAATTCTATGTGCATAATTTTTTTTTTAAATTACGCCCACCAACGTCCTCTCAGACATAAGGTGTCTTGCAGTCCAGTGTAAAGCAGATGTCGCTCTAGCAGGAAGAAGAACTCCACAGTTGTCTTGCGAGAGAACATGAAGTAGAACGGGGCAATCAGAAAGATGCTCCCCAGTCATTGGCCCGAATTTACAAAGCAGTGAATCAGCTAGGACAATCTTAAACAGATGGGCTTGCAGGTAGTCATGTCCGGTGATGATTCTGAAACATGCCACACCATCCACCCTAGGTAGGGCAGAAAGCTGAGCATGTCTTTGGCCATCGAGCAGATGAGACCAAGATTTGCCAACAGCCAGGTCTGCAAGAGTGGAAATTCTCTTCTTTCGAAATTTGTCCCTGAAAAGTCGCTTGACGTTTCGAAGAGGCATCGGAAGGCAAGGTGGATGCAGCGTCAAAGCCTCTTTGGCTAACTTGTGGGCTTGTGCATTACTTTTTACTTTAAAGGAATGGGCATTTGTATAGGAGTTGGAAAAAATGTATAAAAACCAAACCTTCACTACTTTGTGTGTACATTTTGTATATGATTACTGATCTTCAATAGTTGGTAATTTTCTTAACAATATCCAAGAGAGTAGCAATGTCTAGTAGAAGTCATTTATCTGATTTATCAACATGGCATTCAATTGGATGGATGTAAATGGGTTGGCAAAAGCTGAATGCTGCTAGACATCTCAATGTGGCTCCCAGTGCGATTTAATAATTGTAGGATCAGTATAAATCTGAACGTTCTGTGCTTAAAAGACATATTCAAGCACACCTGCATTCGAGCAAAAAGATCACACCTGCAGAAGACTGTTTTCCAGCTCTTTCAATCTGAAAGGGAAGGAGCATTGTTGTGTCTCAATTTGTTACAAGTCATTTTGTTGCATCAGGAATAAACATCTCCACCATTACATTCCAGACAGCTTCACAATGCAAGTTTCTGTGCAAGATGACCAGTTATGTATGTCTCCCTGAATGTAAGGAATGTCCGAGACACTTTTGGTTGGAGAAATATATAAGATGAGATCTCTGGAATGAAGGAAAATAACACTTTTGTCCATTGTAAGCTCCCTGTATGTGTTTTGTTGCTGCTTTTATATGATGCTTATTTGTGTAATGTATTGTAAATGAATCTAAAATATATCCATATTGTAATCAAGATGATTCTAAAAAGTTCTCGTAAGTGAATGTCGATGATTTAATGTGTCCTGAAATAAAATGTTATTTATATATAGCTCGAGTGAAGGTGCATTATTTACTCCAATACTTTTTTGTGTTTAATAAGTAAAGAACTGGAGTAATTTTTGTTGAACTTCATAGTATGGCTCATTAAATTTAAAAGAAAAAACTGAAGTATATAATTTGTTTTAATGCTTTGTAACTAATCTCCACTACAGCAATCTGCTGTTTTAGTTAAATTTTATTCTTGAATTTTTGATTATTATAATTAAACTGAATAAAAATTATTTTTATTTTCTCAATTACTAATTTAATCTATTCTATAAACAATTCTAATGAGATAAATCACTCAGTGAGTTTTCATATTCTTCCTGTTATCAAGGTAATTTTTATCTTTGCTGCATCAAAGTATCAAAATAAACAGTTCAAAAATAAATTTTTCTTAAAAAAAATCTGAGATTAAGTAAATTTTTATCAGTAATTTTAAAGCAAACTGATCATACTTTGATTATCATATGAAATTATTGTAGATTAAAATGTCTATGTAAAATTTTCAAATTTGTGTTTTATTTCTATAGAGTTTATGGATAGAACGAACAACGTTAACAATAGCATCTCAATTGCCTGGAATCCTGAGATGGTTTGAAGTAGTTGAATCTCACACTGTGGAACTTTCTCCTATCACTCATGCTTGTGAAACTGTGGAGCTAATGAACAGAGAACTGCGCAAGCTTATTGCGCAGTATACAGCAGAACCTCGACGCTCCATCAGCCCTCTGAGTATGCGACTCCAAGGAGTCATTGAGGCAGCGGTAAATGGTGGCATTGCAAAATATCAAGAAGCTTTTTTTACCTTAGAATTCAGCCTCCAAAATCCTGAAGAAACTCATAAGATAATAAAACTGAAATCTCTGATACTTGAAAAAGTAAGTCTTTGTAATTTAAATTTTTTTTAAATAATGAGGTTTCAGCATTGATGAGATTTGAATATTTCTTAATAACTAATAATCTTTATTGTGAAATATTAAAACAACTAACTAACAAGAACAATTATTAAAATAAATTCATTGAACAACATGAAAAAAAAAAACATCACAAATATGTTGAAGAGGTATGTAGCCAATCAGTGACAACAGCATCATTTATTAATAAATCAGAGGTAACGTTATCAAAAGTGCAAAAGAAAATTTGTATATTCATCCATTTAGTGCAATAAATATGCAAATATTTGAAACATAAAATTATTTTGCTACTCATGTGTTTATATTTTTAAATTACAGTGGACTTGAGATAAAAGGAAGTGGGTTTTTTCATCAAGTCTGCTGAACTAATGTAGTCTGGTGTAGTTTTATTTTTTTCCATAAATAAATGATATTTTTTCTATGTTTTTCATTCATTATGAAGTATAACTCCTCTTGAAAATGAAATGTAATTTTTTGTCCTTGTTTTTTAAGTATGCTAATTTATAGAATTTCATGTCTCACATAATAATGATATTGTTTATATATTTTTGTGATAATTCAGTATTCTTAAATATTTTTATCTTGGTTTGCAATATTTCAAAATGCCATCTTTAAATTGATTCAATATATTGCAGAGAATCATGTGTATCAATTTGCAAGAAAATGATTTGGGTATTAGGAATAGATATAGATGTGTTTTTATTTGTGGTAAAACTCAAAATCAAAATATACCTTATTTTTGTAGAAAAGTTTATACATATTCATAAAGTTTATTAGTTTTCAAAGTATGAATTAAAATGTATGCAAGATTAAGTGAATAGCTTCCATATTTGTATGAGAAATATTTCGCTTTTAAATATCTATTTTAATTTATTAACTGAATGAAAAGCTTTATTGCTTGAATCCTTTCAGCACTTTTTTTATCACTTATTCTATTCAGTTGGCATAAATTCTGTTGTCTCTATTACAAATGTATTAACTCTTATTACAAAATTTTCCCATTAATATTTTAACTAACAATGTATCTTATTCTACAAATCATTAGTGAACTAAATAACCTTGAAATTTCATAACAGGTACAGATTCTAGAGGGAGGTTTATCATTGCATGGGCGTCTTGCTCCTCCAGAGGTTATTCCACTACATCGTCGTTTGGTGGATCGTTTCTCTGTAATGAAGCACTCTATTCGAGAAGTGGACTCGCCTAGCCTTGCATCTCGCCTTAGCATCAACAGGAGAGGAGAGCTGCCTCCTACTCCTGCTGGTGAGAGTGTAGACTTCAGGAAGCCATCTATTGTAAAGTAAGTCTCATTAAATATTTTCAAATTTTACTCACCATTGTAACTTAAAGTAAATAATAATTTCTTTGCCTGTTGATGAATTTCTTGCAGGGTTTTTTTCCCTTGTGGATTCTAATGGAATTGAGTATAAATGTTGAAAGGGTTGTCTTCATTTAGTGCAGTTAGCTCATAGTTTCAATGCCATGATAAGATTGTATTTAAAAAAAATTAGTATAATTTGTTATTAGGTTATTATATAGCCGTAAATTGCTTTTACAAGTTTAGTGTTATCATTCAAGTATGTGTTATTTTGATTAAATGTTATTGTGAATTGATTTTGTTTAATTTTATATTGCAGGTAGTTTATTTTCATAGTAATTTATTTCAAGTTCAAGCATTCTCCAATACCTTTTTTTCTCCTAAAGTTTTAATTAAATATTTCAGCACTCCTCTGCCTCCACTGCCTTGTGACTTAGCCAAGAAACCACCCATTGACCCATGTGGTAGTAATCGCTCTTCCTCTTCAGGTTCCAGTATTTATGGTCACTTCTTCCCCGAGGGTTCGGATGAAGAGGAAATCTATACTCACCCACAAGACAAAAATCCTGAAACACTGGCAAACATTCCCCTTTCTCCTCTGTCTTCTGTACTTCAACCACCACCTTTACCTAACAGGCCTCGTTCTGTGGCATTACCTTCATCAGAACAAAAGGTTTGTATTCTGCCAGTCATTTTTCTGCTTGACTTTTGTTGGAAGTGATAATAAAAGCCATAAATGTTGTTTTTAGGATGTATGTAGAATTCTTTTTAAAGTATCATCACAGAACTATCTTTTTTGACAGTTAATACTATTGTTCTTAAAGCAGTGATTCTTGTTGATTGTTTCAGTTTGTAGACAACAAAATTAAAATTATTACAATTAAATTTATTTTCTTGTGCTAATCGTAATTTATAGATTTCTTGACAAAATAAATTACTCTAGAAAGGAATTAAGAGTGCAGTTCTTTTTTTATCCTTGTTGTAATTTTGAAATAATTTGCAATTTATTTTTGTTTGTGTTCATTGACTTTCAGCTTTAGTATTTTGCATAAAATATGCAATTATAATGTTCTATCAATTTTTGTAGGTTTAAACTAAAATCTCATATCCTCTGGTTGCATTTTCAAATCAATTAATTAAACTATTAAATTGATTTTATTGACACCATAAGTTTATTTTTTATGTAGTGTTGAATTGCTTTTGTGTAACTATTAATAGGCAAAACTACTGTCTCCTACTGTGAAGGAAATACCAGTATTTTATAAAAATATTGAACGATATCTAAAATTATTCAATGTTTTATCTTTTTTAAAAAAATTATACTTTTAAAAGTAAACAATTGATGCTTATGTAAGTTTATGTAATATATTTCTTCGTAATTTTTTTGTTAAAATGTCACCAATTTAACTTAATTTGAATTCTATTTAAAAATTTTCATTTAGTTCAAATTACTAGGCACAGCTGAAAGCTCAAAAAATAAATGTAGGGGAAAAAAATTTAGTCTAGTTATGTATTTATTTTAAAATCATTTTAAGATGCTGTAGTTAACATAAATCTGTGGAATTATTTTCCTTTAAATTAATGAGTAAAATTAAGGAAATTGGTTTAAATGATCATTTTTCATGAAATTAACTTCAAACGTTCTTCTTTTTGACATGTTCTATAACATTGATAAGTAATAAAAATGAAATGTTGATTTATTATCCTGTATTGGAAGTTTTCTATAGAATCAAAACACATTAAGAAAAATTTCCTGAAACATTGATCTATAAGTAAATCCCAGTTGTATTATTTAGATTGATTTTTACAGGCTCTCTCTCTCTTTCTCTTATAAGCATGTTTAGGAGCATTTTGTATTGGTATAAACATGTTACAATAATTAATGTTATTTTATACTTTTTTAAATGTTATTATTACTCTCTGGGATACTTATGTATTCACTCTCTTATGATATTGTTATTAATGTTAGATCTGCAATGATAAAGCACGACCACAAACTTCTCCTATGAAGGACTCTGTTGAAGATTATTCACATCCTCGTGGCTATCCTTATAGCCGATTGGTCAGCCCAAATGTACCACTCAAATGGCTCAACACCCCTGATGGGATGGGAGACAAGATCTTATCGGGCCTGAGTCCTTCTAACAGTCCCAAGGGCTCTGCGAGAAATAGCTGGTCAGAACAAAGTTTACTTCAAGAAGAGGCCCCTCCTCTGCCACCAAGAGGTGAATTAGATTTAATCTGAACTTCAATTATAACATCTCATTTTTCACATTTGTTTTGTCAAAGGTAATCCATAAATTAACAAAAGTGATACATTAGTATTTGGTTAATGATTCTGAAGTAAAGAAATGTTTTTACGCTTTTGCAGAATTATTTCTATTGCAGTGTCAGAATTTTTTTTAGAAAAAATTCTATTACAACCTTTTTGTGTATATGGGATTTATAATAATGTCTATATTTACTTTCAATTTTTAATTTGTAACTTTATATTGGGAATAATTAATGGTACTTTTCAGTGCGTAAAGAAGAAACTGAATATATATATATATATATATATTGTCAGCGTGCTTTCATTTAAATACTTATTTCTTTTGTTCTTTTTCAAATCACTTTATCTGCAAAGATTGAATTTCCTTTTTCAATTTTTATTTTGTAAATATTTTCTTCTACAATAATAAAGGAAAATATACTTGAAAGCTGAACTATAAAAAATGTGTTATAAGATGTTGAATGATCAGAAAAAGTTGTGTTGCTTATGCCACCTGATTAACATCAAAATTTTATAATTTTTTT
>BMAV01014671.1:416604-451853 GCA_019973955.1 Trichonephila inaurata madagascariensis | reverse complement strand
ATATTTTATATTGCCATTTAATTCCCCCTCCCCTCTGCTTCACCCTAGTTGATAAAAAAAACTCTTTTATTGAATTTATCAAAATTATCAATGGTAACTATTCTTGTTTGGTTGTATATATTTTGGGCAACTTTGCTGTATTCGGAATGTTATAAAACTTTTAGAATGTTTTGTATATTTATTTTTACTTTAAAAACTTTTTTCTGATTATTCAGAAATGATACATGCTGTTTAAATAAAATAATTTAATGTGTAGCTATTTATTAATTATATATATGAGAAAGAAGTTATAAACATGTGTAATAATGTAAAATGTAACAAATATGTACTATATTAACTATGTATAGCTACTATTATTATATGCTAGAAAATCAACCTAAGTTAATTATTTGACAGATTTTTCAGATTGAGCTTAACATTAGGAAATGGTTCTTTTAGATTGAATCTCACTTAGATATTACAAAAAAAAATTTTTTAATTCTTTTATTCGGTATCTGTTGCAGTAAGTTATTTTAATGATTTATGTTTGAGATAAGATTTTTTTTTTCTTTCAATTAAATACTTTTTTGAGAAAATTTCAGTGAATTAAGTGAATAATTGTGTGAAAATATATTTTGTTTATTACTTATTTTGTTAATTTTTGTGGAATTTATAAATGCAAATTATTAAGTTAGAAATAAATGCTTTAATCTTTCACAAAGTCAATGAACTCTAACAATATTTTAAGCTTTCACTTTTGAAAAAAAAAAAAAATGATCTTTTGAATTAAGATTGAAAGAAAAAAACTGTAGCAAATTTTTTTTATTCTGTTGTAATATCTTTGTTTTCTCAAATTTAGTTAAGTGTTGTTGTTTTTTTACATAGTACATTAGTATAGATAACTTTTTCCATGGGGTAATGCATTAAAACTTCTAATGTAATATATATATATATTTATTTAAAAATTTAGAACACTGCTTAAAAATGTCCAATTTTTTTTTCTTTTGTTATAAGTAGAAGTACTTTAATTATTATTTTAAAAAATCATGGACAAGTGTGTTTATGTGCCTGTCTGAGTATTCTAGTCTTACTACCTGTGTCTCATTGATTGTGTCAATGTATGGTGAAATTCAAAGCCAAAGTGGAGTGTGATTTGCTTAACCAAATGTAAAATTTCATCCAATTTCATGATTCATTCCCATGTGGCATTACAGTTGCTTGGCTTTATATTTTGTTTTGTTTCTTCCTTTGAAAGCAAATTTATTATATTATTTTCCTTTGTTACTTATTTTTGTAGAGAATTCACTTATAATTTTTGTATTTAAAGGCAATGTATTTCAAATCATTTTTATACTTTATTGTACATATTTTTTGTATACATATGCTAGAAACAGAAATTTTTTCGAATTTAAGGAAATGCTGTTTAACTTCTAAGAAAAAATGTTTTTGATGGGCTTTTGAAAGAATAGCTTGGAAGATAATCCTTTTTGACTCTTATTATTTTGTAATCACTTGGTGATGATACAAAAGCAAATTTGTGGTGCTGTTTTTTCCTGGAAGGTTTCCCTTTCAAGAAGTTTTGAGCTGCAGCTGCTTTGCTTGTGAAGTTGCTCTTGTTTGCAGATCATAGCAAATGGTTTTTTGAATTAGTTTAATAAAGTACTGAGTAATGTATGCTGCCTTAAAACGTATTCAGTTTCTTAAGATGTTTCAAAAATAAGCTTATTAAAAAGGATTATAAATAATTTCTTACATCAGAAAAAAAATTCTTTCTAAGCTTATATTGTTATTATTATTTGTATGTTTATAAATCTCAATTTTTTTAATTCCTTAAGATAATTATTGTTAATAAAAAAAAATAAAGAGATCTGATATTTTTAAAGTTTAATATAATTTCTCTGATATATTTTATGTACTTAAACATGCAAATTTCTGGGTTAATTTTTAAATATTTATTTACTTATGCATTAAAAAGATGAAACCACATATATCCATGAAAATTATGATTGTGTATGCAATTTGTACTAAAAAAATAAAATAATTTAAATACACTTTACAAGGACTGTAACCAGTGTTGGAATAGTGGCTGAGAAAAAAGAATGATGACTTTGTTCAGTTTCAAAATAAAAATTATTTGAAGACTAAATAAAAGAAATTGTTCTTGATATTTATGAGTAAAATCTTAACAATCAATGTTAATCTTGAAAAATGTGACTTAAGTTCCTTTGTGTATCTTTTTAAAATTATTTCATTAATTTATTAAAAAACAAGTAAAAGCACATTAAAAAAAGTGCAATATTATGAAGAATAATTTTATCTGATATTTTTGTGGTGTTATTTCTATTAGATATATGTTATAAATTATTTATTGTTTTATCCTTTCAGTTGAATGTAAATTAATATACATTAACAAAAAAATATTATTGCACTAGTTTTTGACTTTTAAAAGAATTTTATGATTGTTTGTTTTTCTAAATTAAATCTGATTTGTATTCTTCTTATCAAAAATATTGTATAGTTTGCAATTCTGATTCAGTCACAGGTAATTTATTGTATCAGTTTTAATTCTTGTAATTTATATTTGATGAAATGTTATATATTTTAAAGGTACTTTCGCTAATGCATTTGCCAAATGCAGATCTTTTATTATAAAAATATCTTCTTTGAAATTTAAAAAAAAAAAAATATTATACAACTTTCTTTTAAGTGTGAATAATTTTACTTTGGATTGTTATTTTCTCTTATTTTATTAGCTGTTAATACAATTTCTAGGAAAATATTTGAAATGGTTGGTTTTTGATTTTACCTACATATTTGTTTTAAAAATTTGATATTTCATACCTAGAAACAGTACAAAATAGGAATGTAAAAAGAATTTGGAGATTTTTTAAAATAAAAACTCTCTTTTGTGGTTCAAATAATGCAATTTGATCCTGTTCATTAATGTCTTTTTATTTTCTACTAAAATTATGACTAAATCCTTTTTAAAGTACCCTCATATTATGTTATTTATTTATTTGCTCATTAAATGATTAAAAAAATACTGCTACTAATAAATCTATTGAAGGGAAATATAATTTTGTCAGTCAACTTTAGAGAGAGACTATCAACAGCCTATTTTTATTGTCTATAAATTGTGCAGCTTTATTGTATAAGAATTTTTATGGATAATTAAATATTATTACACATTTACATTTCATTGTTTGTATACATTTTCATTGTTTAAAAAATTTATTTAAACTCTTACCCTGAGGCATTCTAAATTTTACTATTTATAAAAGCTTTGTAAATATATTAAGACAAATGTCAAGTATGTATTTTTTAAATATTTTTATTTTTAAAAAATTATTTTAAAATGTTACATTGTATTGAGTTTTGCAGCTAACAAATCAGTAAAGCTCTCATTGGAATGTTACCTGTAAATTAGTATTTTCTAGTGCCTTAAGAATATAATAACTACTATCATGAGTTCAATTTAGTTTTATAAAACTGAAATTCTTTTTCAGAAATGAAATGCAAAACTTGTACATTTTCCAATTTCAAATATTTTTTCCATGATAAAATAAAAAAAGAACATCTGTATATTTTCTATATTCAAATATTATATTTATTTATTTTTTGTAACAGAATTACTTTATGAAAGAAAAATTATGTTTTGTATTTTGATTTAATTGTGTTTTGAATGTTTATTCAGAAGTATTTAATATTTTTTTTGTAAAGTGTTCAAAATATGGTTTTTAATATATTTAACCTATTGTTTCTGCTTTTTTTTTTAATTTATCATTTATAAGTATTTGATTGAATGAATTAATCAAATAAATATTTTTATTATGCTACAAAAAGTTTGAATACAATAACACATGAAATCAATATTCATTTTTGAATTATTTGTATATAGTTAAGAAAAATTTATATAAAATTGTGTGATCTAAGTTTTGCATATCAGAGAAAAAAAATGATGAATGATTTAAAAAAGCGAATTCTTAAATATTCTTCATCAAAATTATTGTAATTTACTTCAATTCGAATTCTACTGTTAGGGTTAGCCAAAGAATTTGTAGAGTGTGATGCTATGGAGATAGATCTGAACTAATTAGTGAAGAAGGCTCTTTGTATTAGATTTGATAAACTTTATAAATCTTTCTGTACTTGTAATAACTGAACTTTGATATTAGTACAAATATTGATTACCTACTTTTTTATTTGGAAAATGAATGTTTTAGAATGGAGTGATATTTTGTGATGGTGCAACTCAGTTGAATGAACAAGCTATGAATTTTTATATGTCACATTCCGTTGTGTGTTGTCTCAGTCTACATTCTCATTTACATGTGTTTTGTGTTGCATTCAGATAATAAATTATTGATAAATAAAATTTTCAACACTTGTCTAAGCAGTTTCGTTGAGTTTTTTTTCTTTTTGTGTCACTAATCTGCCAGTGCATTTGTCTCTTAAATGTATTTTTAATTCCGTTTCAAATTTTATAATGATATTACCACTTACGTCTGTAAGCCCCATATGCAATGTGGAGCATGAGGAGTTGTGCAAATAAATTTATTTAAAAAAAATAATCTGCCAGTGCTAGATGACCTAATATCAATTGATTACATGTTATCCCATTATCCTTCAAGGGAACTGTCATAAGATTTTTCTGAATGACTTGAATTTTATGATATATTTGAATTTTATGTGTACTTTAAAATTTGCAAAACACTCAAACATTCAAGAGGGAAAATGGAAATATATACATGTATGCCTTATCTGTTTATAGAAATATATGTACTCAACTCTCTCTACAATAAAATTAAATACAGAGATATTAGGTCTTTGTAGTAAACTTTTGGAAGTTTTTTTTTTAAAAAATCAACATTTTATGTTACACAGGAAGCCGAGTTGCAAAAAAGTAGAAAAAACGGAAGTGGGTCTTTAATCTATCAGAAATGGTCATTTAAATTGTTCAAAATCTATCATGGTGTGGCTGTGACTCAAAATATTATAAATGTATTTCTATAGGACTGTTTTAGCCTGATATTATTATTTTGGGCGAATGAACTCAAATAATTCTTGTATGAATATTTTTTGAGTCAAGGACTTGTTATTTTTTTCTGTTATAGCCTCATAAATATGCCCCATTTCTTATAGCATTTTTTCGATCAACTCTTAAATTTTTAATTTAAAGTCTTAAAATTTTAATAGATTCCATTGATAAATGTAATTTATTTTAGTAATCAATTCATCGATGTAAGTTTATTACTTTTTCTCGAACTGCTTAAAATATTTTTTTTAAAAAAAATTGCTAAGATTCCCTTTATAAGTGTGATTTATGTAAAATTAAGATAATTTGTTTTAAATATTATTGGCTATTTATTACTAATAGATATGTATCCTTAAAAAATATTAATGATGTTTTTGTAAACTATTTTTAAAAAAATATTCCGAACGTGTTCGTGAAAGCCCTCGTGTAGCCAATCAACCGAACGTGTTTGGATGCCTTAAGAATTTAAGGAAAATTTACAATGCTGGACATTTCACATGATTGTAACTAACATTAAAATTATCTTGGGTACTAAAATGAGATTGATAATCTGTATACTCATTCAAGCTCTTTCCTGATTTGATGCTAACTGAAAAACGAAGCTCGTATCCAAGGCCATGTTTGTAAATAGCTTTCCGCTCTCAAACACAAAGTAAAATGAAATAATTATAATGGCACATCCTTCATGCATAGGAGATGTTTAAAAGTAAAATGATTAAAGTAGTATAGTTCATATTTTCGGCGAAGGCTGGGTATTTACTTTTTTTAAGTACCGTGTGTATTTTTCTCGTACCCCTTACCTAAAAATACAATAAGTTTTCTTAAATACTTTTTTTTTTCTTCTGTACATCTATTCCTAACGTGTGACGATTAATGCTACCTACTTGGGAACAGATAGTTATTTTTTATTATAATGCAATAAATTGAAGGATACCTGCGTCTTTTACTTACGTACTGAAGCTAAACATGAAATTTAATAAGGAAAATTCAGTTATAATGTATTGAAACACTTTGGGTCAACTGCTCATCGTAATTCTTACACCCCCATTAATTAAGTCAATCGATTGACCATTGATAAATGTTAATAACTGAACTGACCTTAGTTGGAAAACAGAAAAAGGATTCATTAATAAGCATTTTGCGTACATTCGGTTATCTCTGTTTCCCAAGTAAAGTTTCAGTATTTATAGGTTTGGTTTCATAGGTAATGTAGCCTTTCTGTGTCTCAAGAATAATTTATATTTAGTGGCTTATGCAGTTACACTAGGAGCTCGTGACTTTTATTTCGTTGAAAGGGTAATTAAATGTGTTATCTTTAATAAATCTATATTCTTATTCAGTTTTAGATTGACCTATGTATAAATAAGCATTTTTAATTTTCTAAACTCTTCGCATTTTTTTTTTTTTTTTCACTTCCTCTTTACACGTTTCAACTTTCATACGTTTGTAGGAAGATTCTATCTCTGAGCATCTTCTGTTCCGAAAACGAGTATTTTACCCATCACGCCAAAATGGTCGTCATCGCGTGGTGGCTATTACTGGTTTATTTAGAGAGATACCACTACACTACTCTCCCACCAGTGAGTCGGTGGATAGGCGAACGATTTTTTTTGTTTGTTTCGGAGGGAGAGCGTTTTTTATTTATTTATTAGAGTTACTTTACTTTTCTTGCGGTAGATGGTGCCGCAACAATTTCGAAAGTTGCGTTTTCTTATATCAGTCAAGTTCACCAATGTAGGAAGATTCGATCTGAGCACCTTCTGTTCGAAAACGAGTATCTTAGTCATCACGCCAAAACGATCGTCATCGCGTAGTGGCTATTACTGGTTCACTTAGATCCCGCTACACATTCAAACAGAGGAGCTAGATTATTATTCTTTGGCAAAATTAAATTGTCGAGTAAAGGTAGCATGATTCGTTTCCCAATGCCACAATTTTTCCCATAAGTGCGCGAAGTTATGCAGTGTATTGGAGGAAAAAGGAATGAATAAGTAAATCCTTCACAAATACTGTCAATGTTATTGTATTACATTTCAAAGACTTCGGAATAGTTTTACAGATAGCAGAGCTAACCAAAGGCTCTTAATTTGGAAAGGCGTATATATACGCCAGGGGCAGTTAACACACCGTCTGAACTAGGCGTATATATACACCTGTGACAGTTAAGAGGTTAAAAACAATTGATAAATTAATTGTAAACTGAAATTATAGAAATTATGATAAATGGAAAAGGTAGACCCTCAAACCGATATAATTTAGTAAAATAATACAAAAAATAAGAAGTATGTACAATTCATCCACACTTGTATTAAATTCACTATTTTAAGCTGGGTTGGGGCTGCGGTAGCCCAGTGGTTAAGGTATCGGATCATGGCAGGCGTGCCATGAGTTCGAGCCCAATACCACTAAACACCCATCGTGTAGGGGAGCGATGCAAGTTAAATCTGTCGAAAGTTCAAACATCATCCCGTTGGTGTGGAGTGGTAGTTAGGAGAAGTGGGTGCCAGCTCAGGTGTCATCCTCGTCACTTGACTATGGTTCAAAAGGACGAATTCTGTCTCCAAAAGCCCTCGTGTAGCTAAACAGTGTCTTCACTCACTCACTCACTTAAGCTGGGTTCTTATTTAAAGTGAATATTAAAAGTAAGTAAAGAGCATCATTTATATTTCAATGAAGTAACCTATGTATCAAAAATATAGTTTTAAAGTTTCAAATATAAGAAACAAAGTTAGTCCTTTTAAAAATCAATAAATGTGCTTCATAGCTATAGCCATTCAAAATGCAACATTAAGAGTACAAAGCCAAATTTATATTAGACAGATATACGTATATCCAGCAGAATATAGATGAAAAGGTGAGAAAAACTATGGAATCAGTATTCAGTGCAGCTGCCACTGCTACAAACCTCAACATTTAATGAAAGATGTTTTGTATGTCTTGTGATATGGCAGTCCTCACACACACAACACATTGTCAAAGCTGATTTGGAGCAGCATCGGTGTTATATTCCTCATCATTCATTCAATGCTTATCGACCAGATGTTTTTGATAGGTATGAGGTCAGACGAACTAAGGAGTATTGTAAGCTAGAAGGCGAAAAGTCTTCAACATTGATTGACATGTGTGATCCCGTATTGTAGTGTTGGAATGTGGCCGCAGATAAGTTCTTAAGGTATGGGAAGATAGCAAGCTGATCATTGTATCGGCAATGCCTACTGTAAGATGCGGTGGCATAGTAAGCTCTCTAAGTGAATAATCTACCAGTAGACGATGTGGCGCATGGCTAGAGCTAACGAAGACTTTGGTAATACGTTCCCGATGATATGTGCGATGCTGTTACCTGTTATGGATGGATTGCGTCAGTCGACTTGGCAGGTACGGCCGCAACTGTTCGTGTTAGCTTTACCATTTAGTAAAATTATGAATTCGTCTGCTCGCGATAATTGTATGCTGATAAATATTATATATATTTGGCAACACAGATATATTTTTGTATTAGAATTCGATAGAATGATAGAATAAGCTGTGTAAATTATGATGGACAACTTTTTTCCTCTTTCGCAGCGAAGTTAATCACATTAAAATTAACAAGCACAATTGTGGTTTTTATAGATCAAGTGACCTTTATGTTAATTGCACATCCTAATCATAATCACGTAATAGCCCCTTAGCATATCAGAAAACGTCCTGCAGGGTTCAGGAGTGGAATCGAAAACATCTCAAACCATAATAGCAGATCAGAACCAATCTGGTGATGCATAACGCTACAGTTAGTACATGGTATCTCAAGACTCTAATCCGACCATCATGGTATTGCAGGCAGAAGTATGGTTCTTTTAAGATAAATAATGCATTTTTCTTTGGTTTTTTTTTCTGTCCACGTTCCCGTTTTCCTTTCACACGCAAATGATTGGAGTTTTCAGACAAAGGTAATCGCAACTATGGATGCCTGCAAAAATTTCACTGTTCTGTGAACGATATATGTGAGTACCGATTGTAGTGCAACAGACCCTATTTGATGCGATATGGTTCTTGTGGTGATGAAGTAATCCATCATTGTTACATGCACTTGTAATGATATGAGCATGGCGCAATCCACGCTTTCGGTTAGCCTTTCCGTTCTGCATCTCTTTATTACAGATTCAAACTGTCGCTGCTTGATTATGTAGAAGACTGATTATGTATTATTCATTGATTTCTCAAAATAATAATCAGCATTCTTTATGGGCAATTCTTTTTCGATTGAACTCATATACGTGCTCGATTTTGATGCTCGTTTTCTTGGCGGAGTATTGAAACTGATCACATAAAACAATTCCACAAAAACGTACTTCCAATACTTCTAACTATGGCAGCAGCATCGGGCCTTTGAATCGCAAAGTGGTTCTCAAACCTTTATCTGATGAGATGAGAAGACTTTGTCGATGCTGGGATGTATTCGCTGTTTAGAGAAATAGGAGACTGAACTTTCCTATTGTATGACAAAGAATACTAGTGAAGATCTTACTGTCTCTCAAAATATTATAACAAGCTTTCCAGTTTCGTTGATCAGCAAGAATCTCTGCGTATTTTCGTGACTGGATAGATAACCAACGTCTAAAGAAACATAGCCCATTTTCTCTTGCAAAGATGCTGGGTTTGCCTTCTGCTAATGTGAAACCTCATTCTTTATGTCCAGTGGGCTTTGATCTGAAACTTGAAGAAATTAATTTCCATGAAGAAGAGTTGTCTGTCTAGAGTTGTTAAACACTCTGAGATTCCGGATCTTATCAGACAGTTGGCTTTGGAAACGATAAACTATATTCTCCAGACATCTTTACAGATCTATACTGATGGCAGCAGATGTGATTGAAGAATTTCTGGTAGTGGAGTACACATCCTTATTCCTACCGGAGTCATGGACATTAAGATCAAAAATCCAAATTTTTGCTCAGTTTTTAGATTGGAGCTTATTGCTATCAGAAGGGGTTTGCAGTACGCATGTGAAACCGAGGTTCAGTTTCAAGACGTTTGGATTCTGACTGACAGCCGTTCTTCTGTACAACATCTTTTCAATTGGACATCTATAGGGGACCAAACTAGCCTTAATATTCTTAATCTTCTTGATCGGATTTCTTCTAATCATTGCATACATTTTCAGTGGGCCCCTCAGGGATCTCACCTTCTTTAGGTGGGTACGGGTGTCACAATCCCGAGGTACCCTAGTGATCTTTTCCTTTTCCCAAGGGGTTTAATATCTTTGGTAAACACGGGTGTCACGACCCCGGGGTACCCCAGTGATCATTCTCTATTTACGACCCTCCATCTTGTCATCCAATTTCTTCTTTTTCCGTCCAGACCACAGATCTATGAATGTTTGGCGCAGTATAGCCAAAACTGGCTCTTGCGCCATAAAACACCAAACTCAACTCATTTTCAGTGGGTCCCATCCCACGTGGAGATTGATGGTAATGAGAAAGCCGATTTTTTAGCCAAGACTGCGGCTGAAGGTGCCCCTACTGGTTATCTTACATTCAGTGAATTATCTTCCCTTAAGAAGATTGAACTCCATGATCCTCGAAGAACTCCTCCTAGTCATCCTTGGTACTTCAGAAGAAATCCAGGAGGTTCATTCAAGCTTATGCATAGGAAATACTAGCCTTCTCGCGCTTTGTGAGCGGCCATATAAAAGCTCTCAATTTTCGCCAGGGTCAAAAAATATTTCCGGAACGCCACTTGTGTTATTCCGAGCTCGTCTCTACTGTCCGCATCTTAACCTGCTTGCATTTCAAAAAGGACGAGGTCCTTCTGGACCCTCTTCTGATTAAACTTTCTTAATTTTTTTGGATTTATGGAGATTGTCTATTATTGCTAGAAAATCTGGGATTAGAAACAACAACAAGAATACTAGTTGGTTGGTCGTGGCAAACTCTATTTGATGCATAGACAAGGAACCAATAATAGAAAGTCCATTTCAAGATAGAAGTGTAGATATGAAGTGAAAGCAGGGTTAACTTAAAAAATACATTATGTTCATACTTTGTATACCTATCGTTGGTGATGTTACAGGCGCCCAAGATGTGCGTTTGCGTAACATCTCATTGCGATAGGCGCATGGAGAAAGAGCTTCACGTGGTTTGAATGTTTCCCTCATTGTTGCATTTTGGATAGCCAGAAGTGTATATTGTATCGCATATTACATCCCTTTCACACAATTTGAAAATCAAACCGTTCAGTTTTGTTTTGATGTTAGTTAATTTTTGTTTTCAAACGCAGAGCTATATAATTAATATGAATTAATTGATATTCCTCGTATTTGAAATTGAGCTGAATCAAACAGCAACAAAAATATACTGATATATATTTTAATTGTTGATTAGTCGTTCTTTTTGTTGATGCCCAGGAAAGGTGCTGAAACGTTCAGAGGCATTCGTCCGCTGTTCTCCACCAGCTTCTTCTCACGGACGAACACTTTCTGGTTTTAGTTCGGAAATCGATCCAGACATCCCCTGAAAAGACTCGTGCTTATCATTTTAGAACCAATAAAAATAATAAATGTATTAATTATAAAAATAAAAAGTTATATACAAAGTTTTGGGGAAAGTAATTGCATTCATATATTGAAGAACTATTACGTTCTATAATAACCTCTCAACAAGAACAATGAGCTTAACCGGAGAGAAAGCGTGGTTGATGTTGGAATACATAAAGAGCCCACGTGGAGCTCAAGTGTACGTGTGGAGTGTTTCAAGACATAATGGGAAAAGCAGATGATTAATCAGATTACGATAAAGGTCAAATCGTTATGGCTTGGAGCCTAAAATCATCGATTTTAGAAATGACGTGACTGTTGGGTAGCTCATGTGGAACCCTCGTGAGTACTGATTAGAAGTGGTGAAACGACAAATTGCTGACCAGTGGTTTGTTGTCTACAGTGCATTAATTTCAGAGGAGAGCGGGAATTGTGGCGCATTGTTCCCCACGGTCTAAAAGTTACAGCGACCTATACCATCAGCAGCTGCAACAGTAGCGACCCAGAGAGTCTATGTCAACACACAGTGTAGCATACTCTGCTGCGTATGGGCCTAAGTAGTTGGTGCCCGAAACGCGTCCTAGCACTGACGGCAAGTCATCGCCAACAGTGCCTACAGTGGGACATGGAAAATCGGGATTGTATCATAAAAGAATAGAAGAAAGTCTCCTTGCTCGACGAATCCCGGTTTCTGGTCAACCACATTGATGAGCGTGTACGAATACTTCAACTTCCATTGGAAGCCCTGTGCTCAGGTAAACATTTGGACAAATACAAAGTAGTGCTGGCGATATTATGGTGTAAATGGCATTTTCTTGTTACATACATGTAACAAGAAAACCGATATGTAACCTGTGCTCACTCTGGTATTTTTCGGTGAACCGGTACTTTCTGCTTTAAAATGCATGTTTTAGTAACTGGAGAGGGGATTCCATTATGTCGAAAAAATTATTCAACTAAAAAGCGGTAATATATTAAATCCAATGGGATAATACCAAAATTTGAGCAAAGCAAACAAAATAAAGCCGCGTGAGTGAGAGTTATATTAACTTCGCACTATACAGCTGCACGAGGGATATTGGCCTCGTAATTTTGAGCCATGGTCAAGTGACGAGGATGATACCTGAGCTGGTAATCCCTCTCCCTTCTTCCACACTACACCAACGGGAGGAGGTTTGTACCTGGACAGATTTAACGAGTAACGTCCCCCTCTACACGGTGGGTCTTCAAGGGCACCAGGCTTGAATTCATGATACATCATCCACAAGTCTTTTACCTTAAACACAAGGCTAACACAGCCAATAAAAACTTGCATCTAAGAGGCAATTAGCATACTGTGTCAGAGTTTAAGTGATCAACATACAACACAGAATTTTCATCGAATATTTGTAGGTCTGAACTATTAAAATTAGTTAACCTGAAGAGGTTGACTTTGAGAGATGATTGATATTACCGATAATATTGAATTATAAGATACGTTTGGTCTATCATGAATTAAAATTGAGAATTTATTTTAAAAAAGTTTAAAAGAATTTTTAATAAACGCATAGAATGAATATTTTTGACTAAAAAATAGTATTTTAAGTAAAGTTTTCTCACTATTACACATCGAGCTTTTCTCATTCCTCAAGGAGTATGGAGGAAAATCTTCAGATGTGAAATGCGAATCTGTTCCTCCTTTTGACTCGTATTCACACACATCTGGAAACTGTTTTGGAAAGGCTCTTGCGAAATGAGAGAGTGGCCTAGAGTAGGACGCTTCGACTTCATTCAAATCTGGATGTATAGAACGAAATCTAAGATTTTCGCATTCTGTTCTTCCTGACACTTCATAACTGCTCATCCGTTTTGAAGCAATGTCTTTTTCATGTAGCTGGAAAAGAGATTATATGTATCATTTTATATACACTAATAGACAAAGAAAGCTTTGTCTTTTTTTAACTGAGGGGAAAAGCATTAGTGTATAAATGAAGTTTTAGCATTAGTGCGGAAATAAGGAATATTTGTTTCTTAATATCATGCTGCTGAGCAATTTTAAAGAGGAAAATGAAATAAAAAAATGTTGAAAAGAATAATTGACATGTTCAAAATTACCGAAAATCCCTCGTCTGTGGCACTTAATAAACCCATTATTTTGGTGCTTCTCAATTGCAGGGTGCATAGAAAATCTCCGGTTCTGCAAAAAACTTTAAGGAAAGGTGAACGTACTTCGACAGCAGTTTCGTGCCTTTTTACCACAACTTCTCTATGAAATGGGAAAAGAAAAAGAGACCTTACTCACATTTGGAAGAAGTTTTATACATAATGTCGAACAGTAATTGTATGTGTGTGTGACGTAATTAAAACCACAATTTAAAGCACATTTCAGTTGTTACATATGGGCAAGTTCCTTTGTGAAAATCGAAAAAAAAAAAATGTCATTAAGCAAAATATTAGGAAATCTTCAGGATACACTCAAAATGATAAATTGTTATGTACGCTTTTCTTCTCCCCCACCCTCTTCCCCTGACTAATTCAATACCGAATGTACACCTTATTCAGGGAAGCATAGTAAAATCTAAAACTTGTTCCATCCTCTTCGCCACAATCCCTCATACTCCCTCTTGTTACAATTAGGTAACTCTATGCTGTGAAATTATATCGTACAAGACTTTTTGTCCTGGTTACATGTGACATCTAGTCTCAAACACAAAAGCATAAGATATACTTTGCTGTATTATTATTTGAAATGAGCTTCGCAATTTTAGTTCGGCACTGAATTGTGTTTTGGCACTGAATGAGATACACAGCGCATATTATCTTATTTAGATTTCAAAGACGCTGATTGGTTGGTATATATGTTGCCCCTGATCAAGGGTTCTTAACATAGGATCCATAAACACTTGGAATCCATCAAAAATTTCAGCGAGTTTCTTTGAGATTAAATAGATTTTTTTCCTTCAATGTAACTGTAACGTTAGTTTCATCTTTCGTTGTATGCTTTTATTGGAAGAAAAAGTTATTTTTCTAACCAACTTAGAAATAAATAAATTTTGTGAGAGGAATATATATACAAGAAAATGTATGAGTGAGAAGGTATGCTAAAATAGACACAATATTTTCCGTATCTATGGTATATATGGTATGGTATGGTCCCGTATGTATGATTTGATTTCGATTGACGTTACACTTTGAAGGAACACACGAGTTATAATACATATTCGATACATAACCTGGAGAGAAGGAATACTAGAATAAGTTATATATTTTAAATGACACAACTGAACTCAGTGGCACAACAGCCCATGAGGGCTAAGGCCTATCTCAGCTTATGTGACCTTAGGCGCTGGGGTGCATGTGTAGATGTTTCGGTCAATGGGTCAGTTTGACGCGAAAAGACACACACAAACACAAAAAAAGTATTCAGAGTCTCTTATATACGCAGTAAAATCGTCATAGTTTCGGTATACCTTGTTCCGATGAGTAGCCAGATCAAGGGACTACTATAGATTACCAAAAGACTTTATAGAATAAAATTGAATGGGATCTTGATGAGATCTGGGCTAAAGTTAGGAGTGTACATCCCTTTTGCATCCTAGTATAATTCTAACGAAAAGTGTTAAAAAAAAAAAAATTCACTCACCCAACGCTCGTTTTTAGAGAAAGCTCGACTGGAACTCGATTCTCATCGACGAATACTTTGTTGTCGTCGTTGATACGGACCGTTACGTCGGGCAAAAGGATCTGGATATTCTTTTTGCCACCCAGCACAGTGAAGGATGGTGTGCAAAGATCTCGAACCAGCAGAAAAATGCATTCTGTCGCGAACTCCTCCATTTCATACTCACGACCGTCGAAGGTGAGCACCGAACGACGTCCAAATGCTGCAACAGCTTTATACAATTCCGGTGATGGTAAATCATTTCGATCTCCCTCTTGATTTTTATCAGTGAAATGATTGAGCTCGAATACAAGTGAAGGCCACTAAAAAGAAATGAAAGGCTTACTATGACAAAATGAAAGGATATCAAATATATTATTCGATATTTAGTAGGATATTTTTAATCAAAGACATTATTTGAATCATATCCAAAGCAAGAACTAGTCAATTCGTGAAATAACTAGCTACTTTTCTTAGCTTTAACAAGAAGTGGGACTTAAGTACGCTGATTTTTCTAGACTCCTGGACAGCTCGTGAATAGTTCGATAAACAACGGACAGCCTGAGGTTTATTTGAGGCAAAGTGCCCAAGCAAGAAGTTTAGCAAACCCAAGTAGAAGCATAACTTAAACATTTGCCAAAATCTACTATTTTTTAAATTAAATTTTGTCGTTATAGAGAAGAGCCGTGCTTTCCATATACCAATAATGAGCACCAGGACTCGAACTTGCGACACGCCAGCCACGAGTTCGTGACCATGCCCCCCAGGTAACAGTAGCCACTCTGGATTTTTAAGCAAAAATTTGTATTTTGTTCTTGTATGAACATATGGGTGAGAGATTTAAAAGTTTTTCTTTTCTTATTCATATGAAATAAAGGAAAGGGTAACACATTTTAGACTTCAAAAATCTACTGAAAAGGACATGGTACTGTGCCAGTATCTTTATCATTCTTTACAAATGGTAATTTACAAAGGTAATTAAAAATAATCTCAACACTGATAGCTGATATTATAATATAAAACACAATCCATAAATAAATCGAATAAGAACAATATTTTTTGGAAAGGAAATTTACCTCTCTAAAAGATTCCATCTTCAGAACTCTGCCCGTAATAAATTCCCATCTAAACTCTTTGTTATCCAGGAGGAACTTTTTTAGAACTGTTTCGATGATATTCGTTTCAGGTTTAAAGAAACCGACTGCTAAGTCGAAGTAATGGCTGATCCATCCTGAAAATTTTATTTTAAATCCATAAGCTAAAACTTTAATTTTACAAAACATTAGACAAAAAGGTTTTTTTAAAGAAATATTTACTATTATATTGATATTGTATTCGATCATTTAAGTAAAAGTGAAAATGGAACATTTTAAAGGTACATTTTTGGAAATGCCCTTTTGATTTCAGATAATTTTTACCCTTAGATGAATTCGCATAAAACAATTCGTTTTAAAATTTTAAAGGTCTAATCACAAGCTCCAATTGATCGAACAATGAAAGAACTACTGAATAAAATCAAATTAGAGTATCAAATGTACTACCGGTTGATTCAAAACAAGTGTGACTAGTTTTAAAAGCATATAACTATTTATGATGAATTTCTATCTTTTTACTACTGGTTTTATTTGAAAAATGAAACATTTAAATTGCCAATCTAACTATTTTTATTAGTGAGAGTAAATTTATAGTACTGAAATTGGATGCTCAAACCCGAAACGAAATTTTACAGCTTTTGAAGGATGGTTGTTCAAATTTTGTAAATAAAAAGCATTTAAAAATCAAAAAAAGACATTTTCTATTGAATTACTCTCTAAACTTCAAAAAGAAATAAAATTTGGCTCGCAATCAAAAGCTTCAAGGAAAAAAATGTGAGCAAAAGGAAGTCCTTTATGAAACAGAAAAAAAGAAGTTAAAAAGAATTATCGCTGTAGAAAATTCTTTGCCTCAAAACCTTTGGCAAAGAAACTATAGATATAGCAATTTGTCGTGAGATAATGAAAATTGGCTATAAAAAGTAAATTTTCCAATCTGTCATCAAATGTCTGTGAAGACCGTAGAAAAATGAAAAAAAAAACGTTCTTGGACTCTGTATTAAATGTTACGCAAAGGTAGACACAAGGCATGGATAACTTCTGATGAAGCACAATTTGGTCTGTCATTCGCAACAGGCAAAACGAAGATTGAATATATTTCAAGCAAAAAACGTCGCAAAGACGCAGCAGTTTTGAAAAACGCAAGTTGGCCTTCAGGTGTTATGATGTGGACGGAAATGTCCTTTCAAGGCTTAACAAAACCATTTTTCGTGAAACTAAACTTTAAAATTGATATTAAATACTATCAGAATAAAGTTTTGAAACACTTGATCAAAAAAAAAAGTAAACGTCTTTACCCTCAAGGAAACTGTTTTTTACCAAGATTCTGCTCTAATTCATACTGTAAAATGAACTATAAAATGGCTAAAAGATTAAAAAATAAATTTTCTGCCTCCTAATAAAGGACTATCACTATCCCCTATCTGTGTTCCTTGTGATTATTATTTATGGGGATACTTAAAAAAAACAATTAAAAAGACGTAAAGTAAGAGCATTTCAAGGGCTTCAAAAAGCAATTTCAAAGGGAGTTGAAAAAATACCCCAAAAATGAGCAAAAAAATTCTTTTAGTTTAGCCAAAAAACTTACGAAAAGTGTACTGTGCTAGAGGAAACCACATTGAAAATTCCATGCAAATAACTTTATTCAATACAAATTTATGATGATCTGAAATTGGTCACACTATTTATGAATCAACCGATAAGATTAAAAATAAGAAGCAAAGTAAGGATAATAATTTCGGAATTTTTTATGAATAATACCATGCAATAGGGAAGAAATGCCTTCGTAATTTTAGTTTTCTTAAATGACATAGAAATGATTTCAAAAAATTAGTAAAGTAAATAATTAAACTGAGATAATTTTAAAATAAATAATGTGTGGAGCAATCGTAACATGAGCACAATGTACCTGGAGCTGACTCCTCCTCTCTAGTGTGATACTCTTTCATAGTTCCGATTGAAGCTATATTCCACACAAGCGTCAATGGTGTCTCGAAGAAAGGTTTGAGACTTTCAAGAGAATCTTTCAAACTTGTCCAAGAGGCGCGCATCAAATCATTTCCCTAAAAGAAAGTATATTGATAATTACTTTTGTTTTAAATGAGCTCTCTCTCTATTTGTGCAAAATAAAAATAGAAAGATTATATTTAAACGATGTAATAGTGTAGTCATAAGTTATGAAACTATAAATTCGTGTAAATTCCATTTCTTAAAATTATTTTACTTGTTCTCCTTCAAACTACTTTGTGATGCAACCAAAAGATTATCTATGAAAGATCAATCTGTGTCTAGTTGATTATTGACATCACATTTAGAAGCAATGTAAGGGCCATTGGTGAAGGAAACTTTTAAACCGAGGTCAAGTGTCGAGTATGACATTTGAACTGGTTTTCTCTCGCCAAACTGAAGATCATGCCAAATTTGAGCTTCAGTTGATTAAATAAGCATCAGCTCTGATACACGACAAACCGTTCACTCAAGGACCGGGACTCGAACACACAGAAGATAACGTCAGCCATGAATTCATGACTATGAACACTAAGTTACTGTCAGCCTGACTGACAGCTGGATTTTAAATACTTTTTTTATCAAAATATTTAAGAACTATTGATGGATAATTAAGTACCCCCACCCCCGACACACACACACACCATGTAAAATAAGTTCCAAACCTATTCTTTTTCAGTGCAAAGATTGATAGTTATCCCCCAGCAAGATAATCACTTAAGTTAGGTTCGAATTAAAACCATCACGTAGAATAAAGAGGGTAGTGGTTATATACGGCATGTTACATGTATAACTCAGTCTGAAATGCAAAACAATGAGTCAGCTCACACGTTGTTCCTACAGAATAATTAATGGTTTGTAGCAGTGGTTCTTAAACGGTGATCTGCGAACCTCTGGGGGTCCCCAGTGCTTTTCTAGAGGGTCTGCAAATATCTCTCATTTAATGTTAATATTTCTCTTTTACAGACTGTAACAGTCCTCGTTGAAAAATAGAAAGGTGTGCCATCCTAGACTAGATCACCCAATTACCTATAATAAAAAAACTCTATTAGAACACGTACTACGATCAAGAATATTTATTTCATTTTTTTATTGTTTATAACTAAGTAGTCATTACAGCAACGTAACATTTCGTCTGGAAAGCATAAAATCGGAGTTGCGACTGCGTATCTCAAATATTACAGCACTTGCAAAAGAAACGCAGATCCATCTTTCCCGTTCAAAACTTTAATTAATGGAGTTAAGTACATTATTATAACAGGCTAGAGATCTCATTATTTTCTGTGACTCAGGAGCAGCCCTCCAGGCAATTCCAAATGGAGGCTCAAGGGTTACTGAAGAGATTTGCTCTTACCTGTTTAGACTGTAGGAGTTGGATAAAGTTTGCTTCCTCCAATGGTTACCTGCACATGTGGACATTGCAGACAATGAACGCGCAGACTGGCGGAGGAATCCAGAAATCTTAATAATAACAACTTTGTTATATAGCATTACTTTACTAGACGCAAATGCTGTCGCGAATTTCAAATTGAGAGAGAAGCCAATTCCTGCAAAGCATCAAATCTGTAATATAAGTGGACATATTAAATCGCCTCATAACAAAAACTATTGCTAAACTACGAAAAGGTCATGACAGAGGAATGATGAGTTTGATAGGGATGGTAGAAGATCTTATGGAGGAATTGTGTGATAACTATTTAGATACAGAGCTGACACCTGCTCATAAAAATATGAGAAGAATAGCAACAAGAATAGCTGGACAGTTAAAATTTCCAGCTATTCTTGTTGTTCTACAAGAAATAAGAGTCCTCTTTTCGTCAAAAAACTTCTATGTGGATAATATTGAACAGATTGCCGGAACAGTCATCTGGACCCATAATACTATTTGATTTTGGTCCCGTCATGAATACATCATCAAGTACAGTATTTATTTGAAATCAGTATTTGGTAATATTTTGAATTAGATGTTTGCTTTCTTAAAGGAAAAAATAAGTGTTAAAAAGGCTGCATAAGTAGCAGACTTAGGAATCTATGAATCCCTCAGCCATATGCTGGGAGTGAGGAAGGGCTGCTCAAAATCTTGGGGCTCCGTGATGTCCAGCTGATACTTAAAGGTGGGGAGAGAGATCGATAGGTTCAGTACCGCTGCTCTGGGATTTAGCTCCGTTGGGATACGTAAAGGAATCAAATATTGTTGATTCAGAAAATATGCGTTATGGATTGATTGAATATTAACGTCGCACTGTTCAGCTACACGAGGGCTTTTGGCGACGGACCACGACATTTTGAACCATGGTCAAGTAACGTGGACGTCACCTGACTACCACACCACACCAACGGGAGGACGTTTCAGCTCTCGACAGATTTAACGTGCATCGCTGCCCTACACGGCGGGTCTTTAGCGGTACTGGGCTCGAACTCGTGACAAGGCAATCCAAGATCCGATACCTATACCACTCGGCTACCGCGGCCACTATACGTTATGGAATAGAGATATAGATGAACATTTAATATAATGATATTCTGAACATAGACGTGGTATGTAATTTTATAGCAACAACACTTCATAGAGAGGGGTTTTTTTGCATGGTTTTGAAGTTTTATTCAGTGATGGTGTGAACAAAAGGGAATGTAAAACTCTTCAGTTATTTTATTTTATTTTTTTTTTTTTGAAGTTCTGTTTACTGTACTGAATTATAGTTATTTAGGGATGGTAAATCACTAAATTATTCGGATTTTCGATGACCCTTCCAAATGAATAGGAAAGAAGGCAAAATAACAACATTTCTATGTGAAAGAGGAATTGAGAGTTATTCCCATCTTCCCTAAACCAAATTATTTTTCTTTCATTGTTTTGTATTTAGCTTAAAATTATCTTTTAATGGTATTTTTGTTTTTATTCGATTGTAAAACGAGTTCCTACAGTTGAAAATTTAAACTGAAGAATTATCAATTTTTAATTATTTACGTTTTAGGAATTCTAAAAAATTCAAATGTTTTTTAACGTTAAATTAAGATTCCAAAGGGAATATAAAAACATTATTATATTTTACAGTTAACATAATATTAGATTTTTTTTTACGAATGTAGTTCTTTTTGCTCATACCTGATTAAAATTCATAACAATGATGATGAAAGTTGTGAATTTCAATATTTCGCATCTAGTACTTTTCTCTTCAGTATATCGATAAATATATATTCACAAAGAATCACTAAGACAGATTTTTTTGTGTCTGTAACACTTAAATACTGTATTTAAAACGCTGTATTTAAGATAAAATAAAATAATTTTTCATTGATATTTCTACCTATATCCATGAAATTCGGTTAAAAATTTAAGTAAAATATAATGATTTTTGAATGATTCCTATCATGCATTAAAATCCCATATGACATTGTCGATGCTTTAATACTGATTAAATTTTTATGATATAGCAGCTTTCATTCTAGAAAAGTGGGGTATGAATGAGGGAACTGTCTTTAAAATCATGTGAGTGAGTGCGGGAATATTAACGTTGCACTATTCAGCTACTCGAGGACTTAAGGCAACGGACCTCGTCATTTTGAACCATGGTCAAGTGATGAGTACGACACATGAGCTGGCACTCCCCCTTCCTCCTAACTTCCACACCACACTACACCAACGGGAGGTCATTTGAACCTCGACAGATTTAACGTGCATCTCCCCCTACACGGCGGGACTTCAGCGTTACTAGGCTCGAACACATGGCACACCAGCCAAGAGCCCGTTACCTTGATCACTAGCTACCACAGCTTTGTCTTTAAAGTTGGAAAAAATTTCTCAGGAACTTGTGGAAATGTTGGACAGTTGAATGACTGTATGAATGAAGAACACGTATCTCTACCTGGTCTCGAAGATGTCGGAAATAATCATACAGTGTCATATGGATACTGGAATGAGCCAATTTGTTAACAGGATGATCAGGATCCCGGGCCAGAGAAACGAGACTGTTGATAATGCTTCCAAAACTATTCGCAAGAAGCGATTTTACTCTCGCGAAAGTGTCTAGATGAATTCTTAAACTCCAGACATGGTAATTCTTGTTTATTATCTTTCCTTTGAGTTGCAAATCTTCTGACTCCTCATCCTAAAAACAAGTAATATAAAAAAAAATTAAGTCAATTCCTACTTAGATCAACAAAGAAATTTTTTTTATTTTAGCTACTTTTTATTAAATAGTTACAATTAATATAAATATGCATATATATGACAGAATCGCAACATTAAGTGGTAATTTTTATTAATTATCATTAAAGTATCGTATTGTCATCCAAAACAATCGTGTCTATAAAATTTCAGTTCAACTGAATGCTTTAAAACGTGAGAAAAAAACTTTTTCCAAGTTTTGACACAAGTCGCCAAAAATGATGCCAACGTGGCTGTATTTGTAATTCTCTAAATAATTAGTTTGAATCAATTAATTTTTATTAATTATAATTAAATTACTGTATTGTCATCCAAAATAATCATATATATAAAATTTCAGCTCCATTGAGCGCTTTAAAATTATTTTATTAACGATTGAAAATTCTACCAAGATAAATAAATATATATATATATATAGAGAGAGAGAGAGAGAGAGCTTATAGTAGAGAGGAATTTAAAAAAAAGTAAAGAAAGAGACGAAAATAGTATTATAAAGCAAGAACTGAAGTGTAATTAAGCGGTAGGTAATTCAAGCCGAAAATATTGATGTCTATCTTTCTCACATAATTAAAACTCTACCTCATTATCTGAATATTTTATCCTTAAATTCAGATTCTTAGCATCCACACTAATGGTTCGTTGTAGAGAAAATGTTCGGTTTTCATCGTTAGGCAGTATCAGTTTCGCAGAGGCTTTCCCGCTGTGTAGAGCTTCTATGAGAAGAATGGTTCTTTGATAATCCTTTTTCTGAAACAAATGAGAAATTGGATGCATGCTTTCGAAATTCAAATGTGATTCAATACAGAAATCGTACGTTATACAAGCAATTCTCTATAAAAACTCCTTCATTGTCATGCTAACATAAAAAATGACGCCTTTGGAATGAGATCAATTGATATAAGGCTTGAAAACATTTTATTATCATGTAAAAATAGCAATATTTTTACATGTGAAGAGTGAGAAGTTGAAGTTAGAGATTTAACAGAATTCCTAATGAAGGCTTAAGAATAACTCAATATATACACATGTAATGAAAATATTTTTTGGAAAGGGAAAATATTTTATTTCATAAATGAATTTAAAAAAAACACCGGGAATTTTTTTTAGTCTAAAAGTTGTCTCTAGTTTAATTTATAAATCATTTAATAAAAAAACAGTATTTTGTATTTTAAAGAATTCAATCTTTTCCATTAGTGTAAAATTTTGCAATTTTTAAAAAGTTTTTAAGTACTAATATCTCAGTATTAAGTCAAAAATTAAAGTGCTAGAAGTGAAGTAACAAGTTAAGAGAAAAAAAAGAAGAAATTTGACGAATTCGCTTAATACGACCCAATAATTTAGTATTACTAAGTTCGTTAAAAAAAAATCACTGCTATTTTTTCCTAAATATTAAAACTGTAATGTTGATTTTGTCATAATGTGTAAAATCCTAGTGGAACTCTCATCTCCTGCTTTAATCTTAATTCGAATTCCGTTATCATTCAGAAAACTTCATATCCCTTTCATGTATATTGTGTGTAGATTTTATTCACTATTTCAATCATGAAAACTTATGCTGGACAAGTCGAATACATTCATTATGAGGTAGATTTGCATCTGAGTCTTTATGGAAATAGTTCCAATATAATAAGTTTTCCTTTCGCTTTAACTACAAGGTTCCTCTTAACCCTTTATCTACCGACAGTACTTATAAGTACTCTACTCACTTTAAAATTACATAGAATAAACATTTTTATGAATATTCTGACGATACTTAGTAGGAATATTCTTTGAAATCCACTCTTCCAAGATATATGGCAGAACGGGTTCTATGATGAGTATTTTAGTGGGAAAGGAGATTAATTTTATAACAGAAATTTTGCGTTTTCAGCTGCCGGCGTTTTCAGCGGATTGCAAAGATTGTCATTTTTGTTCCTAAAAATAGTTAATGTCAAAATTTAAGTGTCTTATTATTTTTTTTTGTGTGTTAATGAAGATCATAGAAAACGATTTGACTATTTATTTTAAGTGAACAGTGTATATAATTAATTTTATAGTTGAATAACTTTAATTAATTAATTAGCTCTAACGGATTAAATTTCCCAAAGTGGAGTATTTTGTTTATGTATATCCCTTAATTTTCAATGTAGTGATTCCAAAAAAAAGTATTGCATGAAAAAAAAACAGTAGTAAATCAGAATGCGGTAGAAAGAGTTAAGGTTCCATTAGCAGAAAACTGTGTGTATTATGCCTGATTTTATATTACACTGCTGGCCACCGTAAATGCCACACCAAGAAAGACAAGAGATAGCACAACAAAATATATTTTGTGGATAACATGTTGACCAAGTATCAAATGATTAAATTTATAGACTTCTGTGAAATGTGGTTCCTGCCAGAATCAGTAGCCAGAGTAGCCACCATTGTTGGGAGATCACCACTGCCACACTCCTCGGTATTGATTTAAAGAGACTTTGGATGTGTTCTTTGGGTACAGCAGACCAAGCAGCTTCCACACGTTGTCAAAGTTGATCTGGTGTGGCAGCTGGAGGTGTAAATCGTTGAGCAACCATGGACCACATGTTTTCTGTCGGCGAAAGATCCGGAGAGCGAGCCGGCCAGAGAAGCAATTCAATCTGGTGATTGATGAAGAACCTTTGGACAATGCGTACCACGTGTGGTCGCGCATTATCTTGTTGAAATATGGCTGTGGCCAAGCCCTGAAGGTAAGGAAGGACAACTGGCTCCAACACATCGGAGATGTAGTGCTGGCTGTTTAAAGTACCAGCAATGCGTACCAGAGGAGTGCTAGAGTGATATCCAATATCGCCCCATACCATAATACCCGGTGCAATACCAGTGTGGCGGTGCATAACGCAGCTGTTCAGCATCCTCTCTCTACGGTGTCTCCAGACTCGTGGTGTTGTAGACAGATGCGTGACTCGTCAGTAAAGACAACTTCATTCCATTCTGCCACCCACATCCTTCTTTCATCGCACCATGGGCGGCGGAGACGTCTGTGGTTCTGCGTCAAGGGTAGACCAAGCACTGGACGTCTTGCGGACAGACCACTCTGCTGTAAACGGCATCGAATGGTACGCGCAGACACTGAATGATGCGTTACAGACTCAATGTGATGTGCTATGGTTTGTGATGTGAGTGAGTACCGATTTCCTTGAAAGATAAACCACAATTTCGGTAGGCCACTATCCTTCCTCTGTTGAACTCGGATACTTGATCAAAAGCTGATTGCTGTTTTCTACGAGACATAACTGATCGTTTTTGAAAAAAACACAAGAAAAACACAATTGCCGAACTTGAAATCGCCGAAATCTCCAAGCCTTAAATAGAGCTTTGAGGTGGCGCCACAGGCGCGCGTGATGTGTGTCTGCGTTGAAATTCTAATCATTTGCATATCTAAACTCCGGTAATGCATGTTGTAAATTTCATGTTATTTGCATGCTTCCTTCAGGGTGTTGCATTTAAGGTGACCAGCAGTGTACTTTTGTATATAGTCGTCTCCTTCCCCTAAATGAGCAAGGATCCAAGATTAACTTTCTCTGTCCCACAAGTAATGTGTTTCTTTACAGGCTTTGCGCGCCAACCAGATATTTTCTTTCCCCTCCAAAGATCCTCATAGGAAATAAACACTTTTTGGTTCATTAATTTCCTTGCTTATTAAAAGAAAGCCCGATTCTACGAGCGATGTGTTCTCACAGTGCATGTGAAGAGAGCCGTCTTCCTGTGGTCACACATCTCCTCCCCCTTCCAGTCCGCCGTCACGTTGATGAGCATCGAGGGATGGGTGACGTTGCACGTCTCGTATGTGTACTCGGGACTGATGCCTTCTACGATTTCTGTGGAAAAAAAGATTTGTTTACTCAATATTGTCATAATTGTCTGAATGAAACGGGTTTGAATCGTCCCATTCAAAACTCATTACAAAAAGTTGCATTAACACTTTTTCATGATGAAATGATCGTTAATTATTTCAATAAAAAACAATAAAAAGTAATATAAAAAAAAATTTTAAGTCAATTCCTAATTAGATCAACAAAGAAATTTTTTATTTTAGCTACTTTTCATTAAATAGTCACAATTAATATACAAATGTATATACATAGGACAGAATCACAACTTTAAGTGGTAATTCATTTTTATTCATTATCATTAAAGTAGCATATTGTCATCCAAAACAATCGTGTCTATAAAATTTCAGTTCAACTGAATGCTTTAAAAGGTGAGTAAAAAACCTTTTCAAATTTTGACACGAGTCACCAAAAATAATGCCGTAGCTGTATTTGTAATTCTTTAAATAATTAGTTTCAGTCAATTAATTTTAATTAATTATAATTAAATTATCATATTTTTACCCAAAACAATAGTGTATAGAAAATTTCAACTCAAATGAGCATTTTAAAATGTGAGAAAAAAAACCTTTTCAAGTTTTGACACAAAAGTCGCCAAAAATGATGCCAACGTGGCTGTATTTGTAATTCTTTGAATAATTAGTTTTAATCAATTAATTTTTATTAATTATAATTAAATTACTGTATTGTCCTCCAAAATAATCATGTACATAACATTTCAGCTCAATTGAGTGATTTAACATTTCAGCTCAATTGAGTGATTTAAAATTTATTTTATTAACGATTAAAAATTCCACCAAGATAAATAAATAAATATATAGAGAGTGTGAGCTAATAGTAGGAATTGAACAAAAGAAGAACGACGTAGCACATTTTGAGAACTACATAAGATCATGTATCATTCCTAAATACAGAAGAGCTAAGTCATATCCTTCGTGGGAGTAAATGTCTCTCACTGCAGCAACACGAGGGCCATTAGCGATGGACCTCGTAACTTCCAACTTCAGCCATGTGTCAAGAATGACACCCAATCCGGCAACCCTCTTCCTAAGCATCCCCAATATACTAATGTACACTCACTTCCAAAAGTTAAGCACGAAGATGTAAAATGCAAAAAAATCAACAAATACTGCTTTGATTGACACAAAATTTGGCAGTAGAGTAACATATATATTTATACATGAAACAAAATCAATAATTATATACAGAAATGAAAACAATATTAAATTTTTTAAGTTATCAGATAATGTCATATTGGAGAGTTAAACAGAATTATGTATAAAGTGAAAATAAACAGCATAAAATGAAAAAAAGGACATTAATAGGGTATATGATTCCCCCTCATCTGTATGCAAAGTTTACACCTTCTGACCATGCTTTCAATTAGGTGGTCAACCACCGCAGAATTAAGCAATCGCCATTTTTCTTGTAGAGCAGTTTCCAGCTCAATAAGAATGGCTGGAGGTAGAAAACGTGAAGATACAACACGGCCGAGAGCATCCCAAAGATTTTCAATGGGATTAAGGTCGGGCGAATTTGCTGGCCACGCCATACGCGCAATCCCTTCACTCTCCAGGTAGTCATTGACGATGTCAGCTCTATGGGGACGTTCGTTATCGTCCATTAAAACAAAAGTAGGGCCAACTGTGGTAGCGTTCAATCTCACAATGTGTTCTAGGACTTCATCTCGATACCGGACATCCGTCACAGAACCCCGTTTAAAGATGTGCAGGTCGGTGCGGTATCCTAATGAAATCCCTGCCCATACTATAATGCTTCTACCTCGGAATGCGTGGTGTTCGGTTATGTTTTGGGACTGATTGCGTGTTCCTTGTTTACGCCATATCCTTATACGCTTGTCATCTGGATTCAGAGCAAATCTTGACTCATCAGTAAACATGACATTGCCCCAGTCAGACACAGTCCGATTGCCATGTTCCCGGCACCACTTTAATCGTGCCCCTCTTGATTGGACGGATAGAGGAAAACAAACTCGAGGTACCCGGGCATACAGTTCATTCATATGTAATCTTTGGGGCGCAGATATAGTCTTAGCAATGGACGCTGTAACCATAGATGTCACACATGTGAAGGTCGCTCTGCTATTCCTCTTGACTACAATAGCAATATATCGATCTTCCGCGGGGGTTGTAACCCTTGGGAGACCGCCTGCAGGCCTTCGTACAACTTTCTGTGTGGTTTGGAATTGTTTCCATAAACGTGAAATTACAGAATGATGAACGCCGAAGAAAAGAGCAACATCTGTGATCAACTGTCCTGCTTCGATGCGCCCCACAGCACGCCAGCGCTCAGAATCTTCCATTCGTTTTCTGGAAGTCATAGAAACACGAATGTCTTGAAAACAAATTGTACGAAAGTCTTAAACACCTTCTATCAGCATTTACAATCAACTTTTGTAACCCTTCATAAAGCTGGCTTCTTATAAGACTGCCCTTTTTGCATATTTCTTGACATGAAAGCACGATTGGCTGTTACCTAACATATTTGCATACTTCCATCTACCTCTGCAACGAATTGCATCCAATTCTGATTGGCTTTCGGAAATTAGCATTTTCCTCTCCGTGCTTAACATTTGGAAGTGAGTGTATCATGCTCCATTAAGGATCTTCTCCACAGAGAGGATTATAGGGAAAAAATCTGCCAATCTTCAAACGTCTCATATTGTCCTGGTATGGAAGTTTGCTGAGTGGGGCACGAGCTCCCTGTCTCGATTCAAAACAATCGTCACCAATGGCTCGTTTATTTCCTTAAAATACCATGCTAATAAACGATCATTCAACCACGGCAAAGTAAAAATTTTGAGCCTCGACATATTTTTATTGTTCATAATCCACCTAACCCAGCGTTTCTTTAGTGTACTGTTTGAATCAATAATCCAAAAGAAATAATGGTTGCCATATGTTTCCTACCATGAACACTCGAGTAACGTGGCCATAGTAAGTGCTCGAAGTGACATTCAAAAGCTTCTTTATATCGATCGCCAACATTGGCGAATGATGAACTATAATTTCCCTTTGTGATACAAATGGCGAGGTGTTGATTTTGTTTAAAGTGATGATTAAAATCAGATAAGTGTAGAAATCAGGTCTAGTCATGTCCAACCCACATCTCTCCTGAAATACATTATTTTATAATTGTATGCTTAAGTATATATTGTTGCTCCAATTCGGATTCGTGGATTTTATGCGTGGATTATTTTATTTATCAGTCTCAAAGCACAAATGCGATGAAATTTATTGTCGAAAACAATCTTTAAGATACATGATAACAAGTAAAATTCGTGTAATAAGTTCCAGAAGTCTACAGCACTCAGACACAACTATCACTGTCTAAAAATACAGTTACGTGATAAGAAAAAATAACTATCCGCAAACAACCATTCAATCGTTGGCAGACACACCGAAGCGAACCCTTCAACACCTGAAGTAGAACTAACCCAGCTTCAGGAAGCGACAGCTATTTATAGTCTGCGCGGCTACCTTCCACTGCTTTCTCGAGCAATCCGCTTGCATCATAAGTCCTGACGTCATATACTTCTCCGGCAATTTCGAAAAGTTTTCATATGATCGCAGAAAATGATGACAACTTGGCTTATGTCCAAATTTCACTAAGTTTGCATGAAACGTCAGTATAATGTAAATGATGATGTTGCTAGCGAATATTACAGTTTTTCGTAAAATAAATGGAACAGAAAGTAATATTCATTTATTAAACATGCATACTTGAATTATTTGCACTTTTTTAAATAAAATTAAACCCCAAATTCTCAAAATTCGTAACAATATGATACAGTTTTGGTGATAACAAATATATTTGTGGATGTACTTCGAATGAATTCTTTTCTGATATTATGACCCAAATATTACTTTTCTCCTACTTATCATAGATATTAATTGCACTCGGGAAAAAAACACTGACTTTTAATTGACTTTTATACAGTACAACGAATGTGCATGCTGAAAACGAGAGAAGGAGAATGTTCCGTTGGGAACGTCTTGTGATAGCAGAGGCTCTCAAACAGTTGTTACTCATATCCTTACCACGAAAGACGTGAAAATTGTACGCGAAGAACTCTGAACAGAAATGCTAATTTCCATTTAAAAATTTTCCGGGAAGATGATGTGTGACAAATGTACAAAGAAAAGCAAAAACCGGATGTTCCTGAATGGGAAAATAAAAACCAATAGTATATTAATATCTTGCAACAAAGATAAACACCATTTTGTCATTAAATACTTAACTAAAACTGCTAGAAAGGACGTAGTAGAAAAATAACTATTCTTTTTATTTGAAACTAATTATTGTATCATTGAGTTTTGTAATGCAAATGAATTTTAAGAAACAGGAAGAAAAGAAAAAAAATTTGCAATTTTTTTTATTTTTTATTTATTTATTTATTTTTTTATATTTTATAAGAGTTAACTTTGAAAAGTGTTGATAAATTAGTTTTAAACAAGATGATTTCTAAAAATTTCAAACAGAACATCAGCAATAAAGGCTCTACTGAAATAGACTTACTGATTATGCACAATTATAATTTTTAAACAAGTTCTGCTTGTGGTCATAAAGGCGGGTAATCAAAAATTTTCAAACATTGCCATAAGAAGATTTATTTTGAAGACACATTAGAATCGATATAATTAGCTAGGGATGTTTTTTGATTTTGATTCGTGGAAAAGGGTTTGATGGCCAATTTAAGGAAATGCATCTATCTGTTGAAAAAGTTAACGACCCTTCCGTATATTGCTACAAATTTACATAGGTTAAAAGCAGCCGACGACTTCATTTAACTTATTTATAACAAATTAATTAATGAAATAAGGATGGATAAATGATTACACGAATACAAATGGACGCATATACACAAAGAAATATCAAAACAGATTATTTACAATAATGTAAAATTGCACTCGTTATAAACAAGCTTTACAGCGCTCCAGAAACGGCTGTCTAGAACATTTCCATTAGCAGAAACTCAAGCAGATCAAGTCTCTCTCTGTCTTATCGTAGACAACGCACAAGCAGATTCTGAGCTCAACTGACTCGACTGTTGGATCAAAAATTTCTTAAACAGCCTCATGGAATTTTTCAGAAGAGTTCGATCCCGCAAACTTTTCGCCAAACCTATCGCCAATATTGTAACCCTGCTCCCATTTTTTAGGGCTTTGATGTTTTCGCACGGCAACTGGTCTGCGTCAATTCCCTATATCAATCCCTATCACATCTTTTAAGGTTTCCATATTTTTTAAGTTCATTCTGAGAAGCAAAATTTCCTGTAAAATTCAATTTTCCCCAAGGATAGTGTTAAGGCAATGAAAACAACCTACGTGACGAGTTTCAAGATTCGCAAAACAAAAAACAAGGGTTTTACTCACGATTTATGTATAGATTGAGCATGTCCCAGACCGAAGAATTCATTCGAGACTGAAGCAACAAAGTGTGCAGATCCTTTCCGTTTGAGTTGCATCGATAGGTGACGTTAGTTGACAAATCGAACAGTCGTGATACAACACTGTGCCTGAATCCTGCCTCTGTGCAGTGTCCTGTAGGACTGGACAGCCAAAAGTGTATCGCGTTAGAAACTCTGGCTGTGATTGGAAGGTGAGTCAGGAAAGACTCGTGATCGAATGAAGAATAGGCTCCGTCTGATTTATGTACAGAATGAGATGTTAATTGCAGGTTGTTGTAACTGCTCTCCATTACAAAGTCATTTTGAAATCTGAAAAATAATCATCGTAAGAGAAATGTATTGTAATATCTCTACTCCTCTATTTGCGATCCTTATCACTCTATAATAATAATAGCAATTATTATCATTAATTGTAGTAGCAAAAAACGGTTTCAAAGGTAAAGAAGTTACATTTTGTAGTAAAAAATTTTAATGCGTCATCATATTTTAGTAGTATATATATACACACAGTAGAACCTGTTTTTGTACGTTTTTTTTTATGCGATTCCCTTTTTGTGGGATTTTTTAAGTGCTATCTTTTTTTTATGCGGTGTATGAATTTCAATGGCTTTGGCGCCACTGTAATGTTTTATATCTATTTACTATTGGCGTAACGGAGAACGTTGGGCCCCCTCCCTCCTGAAAATCAGGTTTCACTTTTAATATTTTATAAATTGGGTAAATATGTACTTAGTGTTAGTCTCCACTGTAATGTTTTCAATCTATTTACCAGTGGTGTAACGGGGAATGTTAGGACCCCCTCTGAAAGTCAGGTTTTGCCTTTAATATTTTATAAATTGAGTAAATACATATTTAGCGTAAGTCAGGCTTTGAGCCCCTAGAGTCCTTCTCCCTCCTTTACATGATGCGGGGGTGTACGTTACGCCACTGAAATGTAGACACTTCAAGACGCTCTGTTCATTTGTTATAAATGCGCATTCAGTTGCTTTCTCTCAACGTTCCAGCAGCCCGCGCTTGATTGAAGACAAACTTTCAATGAGAGTGAAATTATGAATAATTTGATAGATTATGAAGACGGACAAGAAGCCGGATTGAGAGTGGATAAAAATATGCAGGGATCCAGCTTTCCAGAAAATTGGAAAAGCATTTTCTTCAAATAAATACCAATTAAGAAAGGAGTATAAAATTCCAAAAAGGGCTTCAATCACGTATATCAGGTTATCGTGACATTTACAAGCAACTGACAACTCGACCTTCGACCAAAAACTTATATCTTACTTTATGTTGTCAAAAAATAAATCAATTGAAATTGTACCTTCAAGTGACGAAAGAGATTTTGAACTTATTCATTACAGGGCTTTGGATTACGATGAGTAGCAAAAGAATTTTGTATGTGCATTTTGAAAACTTATCCGTGTATACAATGAGAAACTATATGTTTTTAAAAGATTTCCATGTGTAATATTTAATTATTTATTTTGTTATGGAAGTATTCTTACATAAATTTCGTAAATAATTGGCATATATTATAAATGCGACTTTTTTATGCGGTCCCTATCCACCACATAAAAAAAAATTTGTAGTATTTCCACGAATTAATTCATTATATGTAAGAATTTATGAAATTTTTGAATTTTTTTGTGCGTTTTTTTATGTGGTCCCTATATAACGCACAAAAACAAGTTCAACTGTATAAAATAATGGATCACTTTAAAAAAATTATCTTCCCACTACAAAAATACTTGTCCTTTGATATTAAAACCGAGTATTTCCTGCAGTAACATCCCAGAGAAGATGTCTCATTCAGTTCATCAGTTCAAATAGAGTAGCCAAATGTCAAATATTGAAATTAAAAGGAACTGTTTCTCTCACAACAGTTCCTTTTAATTTCAATTTGACATCTGGCTACTCTACTCGAACTGATGAACTGGATGAGATATCTATTCAATATGAAAAAAAGAAAGGTGAAAAGAGTGCTAAATCAAATACTGTTCATCACAAAAGAATAATGACATTAAGGTAAAAAAAAACTTTCTTAAGGTATCCGACTGCCCTAAGATCATGATTTCTTTTCAAAAATTGACAAATTTGTTTTATGATTTTATTTTATAGACCATCTCATTAGCTTAATAAAAATACCAAGATTTTTGTTTTCCATCCACTAGAACAAAAACTACAAGTGTTTTAACTAAAGAAGATGCCATAACTTTACACAAGATGTCAAACTTTAAAATGCGTTTCACTCGAAATGTGTTTTTTTTCCGAAAAACTCAAACGCGGACAGCGATTGCTCAAAAAGTTTTGAAAATAATTTAATGAAACTTTTTGTATAACAATAGAAGTATTTTGTTCTTCAGATTTATCAATCATTGTATTCTTTCAAAATTTACAGTCCTTTATGTGAATATAATCACTGTTTTTTTAAGCAATTTCATATAGTCACTAAGATAGAGGGCTCTAGTTATTGTAAAAATTAAAATATCTATTATCCTGATGGTCACTTCAAACATGAATAATAAAGTAACACATTAAAACTGAAAAATTGAAAATTTGTTCGAAAAGTTTTTGTACTGAGCGGGCCTTGTTTATGTAATTTTTTGTACATTTTTACCAGTTTTTTCCCATTTTAATAATAATACATTTTTTTCTGCTTTCAATTTTACGATTTTTTGCTTAAAATTTACTAAATAAACCTAAAAATCACAAAAAAAATCCCCATATCTTAATTTTTTCAAAAAAAAGTTGCCGCAAGTAGTCGGATACCTTAAAAACTTTTTTAAATATAGTAATCAAACCGTTGAAAAGGCTTTTTAGGATTTAAGGAACTTGGGGGAAGAAGACAAGGAATTACAAGCAAAAGGTTCACAAACAATCCGAGATTTAATTCAAAAGGACTCAAACCTGGTTGAGTAAAATGTATTTACTCCGTATTTCTCTATTCCAAAATTAACAAGAAATATCGGAAAAATCTATTCTCAGTTTGATTCACTAAAGTGTAAGACGTTTTTTATCAATGATTTTTGAAACTGATGTAAGGAAACTCTATGAAAACTTGTTCAATATTTTGTTCTATATATCTCAATCTCTTGATATCCAATTAGGTGAATTTAAAATGTATACTTTTCTACTCTGTTCCTGTAAAATGGGTTCGAACATTCGTTCAATAATAAATAAATTTATTCACTTTACACATCATTAAATTTTGAGATAATTTCAGACTTTTCTACATTTAATTAGAAATACGTGTCATTTATCAGCTAAAAATATAAATGAGACATTGCTTATAAACAGAACATTCACTTGTCCTTTATGAGTTATGTTAGTTTATTGATCAAACATATATGGCTCCTATTATAGTCACATGCAGGAAATAATACACAGCAAGGGTCGCCAAAGTATTGGTCCGTGAGAAAATTTCACCGGTCCCCAGAAAAATATGTGGAATATACTTACTCCTCACGTTAAGTTATGTTTTAAGATGCACTAAAACATAATTCAATTCATAACAATAAGTGAAAGTTATAAAAACTCTACTTCAT
>BMAV01014671.1:398933-416204 GCA_019973955.1 Trichonephila inaurata madagascariensis | reverse complement strand
TGTGTTCTAGATCACAAATTTTTATAAATATATTGAACACTTAAAAAATCCTATTAGTGGTCCGCGGGATTTATATTATCAATTAACTGGCCCGTGAGGTCAAAAAGTTTGGTGACCGCTGGTATACAACATGAATTAAATTAATACATCCAACAAACATCTTGCAACATAATTTATATAGTACTACAGACTTTCCAACACCACAAAAAATAAGATTTAAATGTCCAAAGTGTTTTTGGTAGGGGGAAATATTCCTATTTTATAGATATTTTATTTCTGAATAAGTGATTATTATTTAATAATAATCACTTGTGATATAAAATAATCAGCTAATCACTAGATACGTTTTAGTACAGAAAATAATCCAAACCTGAAAGTAGTTGAACCTCCTGAAATAATGAAATATCCATCCAAACTCGCTGTTTCTTGCTTGGATGAAAATGGATAGTAAAACTGTACATTAACCGCTGTCAGTTGATGTCCAAGGTCTTCCACGTCCCCTACTGTTAAGGTGGGGTACCTATCCATTAATTCTTGACTTCCCATCACTTGGACTTCTGTGCTGACGAGGAATTTTAATTGATTCTTATGCATTGCTAAAGCATGTGTTGGCTCCATTGTCAGCTCGCTAACCTAGATACGTTAAAAAAAAGTGAGCGAGAAATCATTTGAAAAGGAATAAAAACTAATCTCGAACTAATGAATAAGAGTATCGAAGAGGAGAATTAATATTATAATTGTAAACATTCCGCTGTTTTAAAGTAGAAATGGAATAAAATTTAACTCACAGAGTAAAAAGCACGTCAGATCAAGATTACAAAAGAAGAGTTATATTTTTCTCCTTTAAAAATGCTAAAATTTAAAATTTTAGTACGAGAGTTGATGCATAGGTAAAAAGCAAAATAGTTCATACATTTTAAAGATATATTTATTGTCAATTGTCCTTTTAATGTACCTACATGTAAAATTCAATATCTTAGATATATACTGTTTAAGAGGAAGGAATGATAACTCCTGAGTAATTTTCGTTTTCCAACAGCTACTGCAGCTACAAAGTTATAAAAGCGGCATTTGACATCGTCATTTTGAATCTAGGTATAATGACGATAATAACTCCTTCTTCAAACGGGTGAGAATTCAAACGTGTGATCCACCTAACTGGTATTCGATATTCAACGAGTTCAGTCATTAGAAATTTATATTTATTAAAAGATAATGTTAGAAAAAAAACATGTTTAGTAAAAAGTATGTATTCTAGATCAAAGGAATCTTTTAAAAAGGACAAAAAAAACTCATTCCGTTATATTTTTTGTCTCTCGTCAACAGCTGAATCTCTACCACAAACTCGATGTCCCTTCAGGCGTCATTAGTAAGCACAACTATTAAATAATTGGATTCTAGATTTATCTTATTCATTATGTAAATACATGCATCTAATTTCCATACCATAAACATCTTCTCGGTGGGAATTTAGTGTTCAAATACAAAATATTGAAACGCTACTCGACATCGTCCATTCATTCGAATGCTTGAGCCAGTGCTGTAGGAAATGCATCTCTCGGTAGAGGAATCAGATTTTCTTTTCTCAAAATATAAGATACGCTTCTTGTATTTTCTTGTAAAGGTGTGTGTGGGGAGGTTTTTTTAAAGCATTTTCATAATGGATGACATTTTACTAAAAAAATTGTTGAGTAGATTATTCATGATATATCCTTCAATTGTTGATAGCCATGATGTCCGAAAGAAATTTAACCAATAATCTTGCTGCCTATTCCTATCCTTGCAATACACTAGTGGGTTGTTTCTTTCAATGTGTAGGGTTTGCACATCAAGTTCTCTCGATATTTCGATTTTAAATTTTAATGATACGGTTATCTAAATTGACTTTTAAACAATCAGGTGATTTGATCCTTTAAAAAAAGTACAATGAACTATCTTTTAATTGTTACCGAATATTATAACTCAAAAAAAAAAATAATTCTCCAGGAATTGAAATAAGTTACCAACACTTACATAATTCAATCTGCTCGTACAATTTTAAGAAAAATACCAATCAATTGACAAACTATGCAGCTTACATGGAGAAGAAAATTTAATCAAAAGGATATTTATTTACAGTTTTGTATAAAAAAAAACTGTTAATATATATGTGTGTAAATTTAAAGATGTTCAGTTTGTATAAATAAGATGTAAATATTTTTCATGTATATTTATCACAAAATGTGCATTTAAAATCAATTTTTATTTGAACTCAATAAACATTTCATGTACTCACATTATTTGAATTTTCTGCATTTTTACATCTCATCACAATTTCCCACAAAACCTTGCCTCCTGTTTTCTCCTTTTGAACCTCTACAGCCCAAGAGTTTCGTGAAATGGTCAGATTGAAAACTTTGATTTCCTTCTCACTTAATTCTTTAATTTGTTCATTCATTAGATCGCAATAAAAACTGGCAAACGCCTGAAATAAAACAACCAATATTATGCATAGATGTTTCGTAAGATTAATGAAACTGCTTATATAATGTCACGTTTTCGATAAAAATAAGTTAAAAGTGTAGAAAAGACGTGTGCTACACCAACAGATTATGTGAGAACGAATCATTTCAAACATGTCACGAAATAGGCACGCCGAAGCTCTCTGTAATGGATGGACAAAGGACTGTCTGAGCAAACACAGATAAACTCACGTAAGACAGTTGGTGGAATCGAAGCTGTGTGACCAACATAAAATTATTTGATATTCGAGTGAGTAAAATGGAGTTGTGTCGATGTAATAACAGGCTATTCAAAAGAAAGATCAGGTTATGCACATTTTTGATATTTCTTGCTTCTTGGAGGAAATGAAATCTAATTTTGATTTAATGTAAGACGTGAAAAATATCGACATTAGCATGTACTGAATTTTCAAAAGATTTTACTGCTGCGATAAAAAAAATATCTAGAAAGGTTTCTTTAAAGAAAATATATACTGTATATCAATCATCTGTGTGGAAACTTTGTCAAATATTTTGAAGACTTACACGGATATTTGCTTATACCCAGGAATTAGCTTTCTTTTGTCGAAGGAAAATAAATTTATTTTTAATGAAAAAAATTTTCATTTGATTTTTTCAAAATATCGAGTGCCATTGAGCAAAGATCACGCATTAAATTTTTTAGTTGTCAGTTACTATTTATCAATTATTTATGCTATTATGCTTTTTGCTAATGGATTACTATCTAAACTTTGAAAAGGAATAAATTTAGCTGTCAATCAAAAGCTCCAGGAAAAAAATGCGGACTAAGAGAATTCCTTAAGGATAAAGAAAAAAGAGGCTGAAAAGACTTATCACTGTAAAAAATTCTCTGCCTCAAAGAACTTCAGCAAAGAAACGATAAGTTCACAATCGACAATTTGTCGTGAGATAAAGAAAATTAGCGATAAAAAAGTGAATAAACCTGTCTGTCTTCAAATGCCTGTTAAGACCATAGAAAAACGAAGAAAACATTCTTGGTCTCTGTATTTAATGTTACACAAGGGTAGATACAAAGCATGAATAACTTCGGAGGAAGCACTGCTTCATCTGTCATTCACAACTGGCAAAATAAAGATACAATATATTTAACGTAAAACACGTCGAAAAAAAAGCAGCTGTTTTGCAAAAGGCAAGTTGACCGTCAGGTGTTATGGTATGGATGGGGGAATGTCCTCTCAAAGCTTAACAAAACCATTTTTTGTAGAACCCAAGACTAAAATTGATGCTAAATATTATCAGAATAAAGTTTTGAAACACTTGATCAAAAAAAGTAAATGTCTTTTCGCTCAAGGAAACTTTATTTTGCACCAAGTCATACTGCAAAATCAACTATAAAATGGCTTAAAGATAAAAAAAATAAATTTTCTGCCTCCTGAGAAATAGCTGGCAACATCCCCTAATTGTGTTCATAGTGATTATTTTTTTATGGGGATACTTAGAAAACAATTAAACTGACGTAAAGTAAGAGTTCTCCAAGAAAAAAGCAATCAAAGAGGAAGCTGGACAAATACTCCCAAAAATGGTCAAAAAGCCTTTTTGGCTTTGCGAAAATGTTTACGCAAATTGTACAACACTAAAAGAAACTACATTGCAAATTTCATGAAACTTAATTCGAAAAAAAAATTATGATGCTTTGAAATTGAACACACTATTTTTGAATCAACCGGTATTTGCGATTTTTCTAACAAAGTATTCTACAAGAGCAGCTCCACAAACTTCTTCATCTAATGTGGTGATTTTTTTTCTTTCTCCAGTTAAAACTGCCTCTTCGTAACTACCCTTTTGACTTTATTAATACAATAATTCAATTCGAACTCTGAAGGTATTTCACAAGTACATCAAGGCATGTTTCGAAGATAAAAAAAAGCTGGCAGAAGTATATATAGGTCGAAGGAGATGTAATAAATTTTGACCATTAAGTCGATAATTTTTGTCTTACGACAGCACTCCGGATACTTTTTGATCACAACAGTATTAGTTTATAAATGTCATTGGCGTCCGAAGTAATATTAAGTTATTTTTATGAGAGATCTAAATTTTAAACTAAAGTCTTACTCTTCAGTAGAGTTAGGGATTTATCTTGCATTTGAACATCTATGAACATCTTAAAAGTAATTCTGAATACAATAGGGTGAAATGTTTTGTAAAAACAAACATCCCTAAAAGAATGTTGCTATCATGAACTGAATTACTTTTCGTCATTGTCCTTGTTTTACTGTCTTAAAAATATAATGAATGTTTTGGGAGTGCTTTTAATAGTCGTCTAGTTATTGCAAAGCTTTATGTTCAAGAAATGTAAATGAATATGAAGGAGAATTTTCACATCAAATGACCAACGAGATGAACCAGAACGTTTTGTGATGAATTTCTCAGTAAGCATCGGTGATCAACAGTCGAAACTACTGAAGAAAAATAGATTAGTTTCCCTATCTTTCAAGTAGAATTTCAAGATTTCAGTTGAATGTGATTTGAGCAAATAAGGGTCTACGTCTAAATCATTTTCTTTTTTTTTTTTTTTTTTTTCTTTTTTTTTTTCTTTTTTTTTTTTACAATTTGTTCCCATTACCATAATGAAATCAAAATTTGCTTGTATTTCTTTTTCATGTGAGCTTTTTATTTTTTTTTAAGCCAGTGATTCGCGAGATTTTCCTCCTGGAACTAATTAAGTGTACTTTTCGATGTTTTTGAAAGTCTTAATTGGCACTTTTTTACAGGAGAAACGTGAATGAGATTAAATATAAGCAGACAAGATAAGAATCACGTTAACGTTTCAAGTTTTGTGGTAATCTTTGCAAGCTTTTCTTAATTCTATAAGTTTTGTAGAATTAAATACAAAATATAAACAATTTGGTAATGATTATTTACATAAATTTAATGAAGCCATTTTTGAAAATAAATATCTCTAGATGTTTACATAAAATAACACTTTAACGATGAGAGACGTGAAACTATTTTCAACTGTTGGTGAAGAATGACGGAAATTCATGTCATTTGCAGAGATGCCAGAAAGTATGTTAGCAACATTTTGTTAACAATATTGCTTAAAAATATTTTTTCAAACACAAGATTTTACTGGATTTTTAAACGGGAATTCAAGTTGTGTATACTTTTTACTGCATTCCATCTTCAAAGTGTTAAAACGTGGTTTCTCGTTTGTCTTAACAATACATAAAGCAATTAAAAAGCAGTAAAAATTATTTTTACGATTAAATGTAAACATGAGTGCCCAGTTATCATTTTGTTGATGTCTTTCGTAACTTGTGTCAAGTGTGAATGAAATTCTACAATAGTTTGTCTCGTAGATCAACAAATTTAACGCTAGTAGGTGATTATTCAACCTTTTGGTCTGTATATATTGAGCACAACGTGCAAAATTCTTGCCCCGCTAGGATTCTTCCCATTTTAATATTTAATTGGGATGTTTTATAGGTGTCATTAAACACATCTAATAATACTTTATTTTACACATTAATATCCTATATGGAATACTAAAAGTAGTAATAAAAAAAACTGTACAAATTTAGAACAGGAATTCCTTAATTGAAAATAGAACGTAACAGTACAATGAAAATGCGTACATACTAGCTTCTTGCATTGAGATATGAGCTTATTTAAGAAATCATGGTTATGATTAGCAAGCATACAAACCAACACTTTCTGACTGCAAATTTCTTTTTTTATTGCATTTACGATGAGTTGATTTCTTCCATTCATTCTCAATAAGTCTGCATTGAACTCTGTAATCGATTGCGGATCTCTAATGAAACAAATTATCTGACGTTTCTTAACAAGTTTGTCTTTTTCTTCATCTTCTCCGGTGATCCGAAATTCGATCCAGGCCTTCAAATCGGTTTCCCAGAGTGACGAAGGTAGAAATGTCTGGAGCCATGCACCAGACAAATCGATGCTGGAATATAAAGAACAAAAAAATAGCACTGAATTCATTTGTATGAAATGAAAAAATATTGTATGATTTAACAAAACAACTATATGCTGTAATATTAATACAGTCGACTCTCTCTCATTCAAACCTTCGATAAAACGAACCTCTCTAATTAGAAGTATATGCTCAGTCCCCCTAGAAAAACTCTTGATATTTCGAACTAAAACAATACATTTTGGTACACTCAATATTTTGAAGTAAAATCTGTGGCTGGCCAAACGGCAACACCCGATAATTCGAAACTATTTTTTAAAACTTGTAATGGCCCCCCTCCAGGGAAAACTTCCTCCTTATCAAATCGACCTGAATTTATGGAAGGTAAAGACTCATGACCCAGACTAACTATGAAAAATCCAATTTATTATGACCAAAGATAATATTCCAAGACAAGCAAACTATAAAGGGAAACCCTAGAGTGATATAACGAGAGCTCAAACCCTATGTGAATAAGCGCACGAATCCAAATAGCTTAACTTTAATCAATGTTATCATAAGAAGCCTAACTTCCTTAATTTATTCTAATAGTTAAAGTCCGTCCTATAATCACGCGTCGAAATTCTGATCCTTACTGAAACAGCTCTGCTTTCAGCGACTCCGCTCCTTTTCTTTCTAATCTAAAATTATTAAACTTCAACTGTGTATACACTAGCTAATCTGCATATCATGGTTTCTTCTTGAGAGGGATGGTTGTGAAATAACGCGATTGCTGGCCCAAAGATTCCCCAAGAGGATTAATAGAAATTCTCGTAAAGTCCCGTCACACACTTACCACAATTTGAACACTCACTATCATGTACAGTCCTTAAGCAAACAGATAGGAGCTTATTAATTTTGTGTTATATTGTCTCTGCATGTCTCCCTTGTAATGTAGCCGCTTTGATGACCATCTGTCTTCTACCCCTTCTGAGTGTTTTTCGGTACCTCAGGCGAAAAGATACTTTTATTGCCTTCCTTCTTCAAGAGGACAGTTCTGGTCGCACTTGTTGTCAACCCTCCATATCTTTCGTTAAACACGTGGCCTTGCTACACATGTATTCAGAAAAGATGGTTCGCTATCATGAAGAAGAGATGCGTAGCATTGTGCGTTTTCTGCGTTGAACTGACAGGACGATTTATGGCCCATCTGTGTAACTTATAGCATGTGGCACCAAATAGAACATGGGTCTGAATGGACCCTGCCTTGAAGAACTAATGGTATTGGGGACAGTGTCTGAAGGAACCGGGTGCGAAACGATATTATTTCCAATGAGGAATGGAAATTTGGAGGGGTGTGAATGAGTCCTGTTTGAGAGGTTAAGAAAGACGGAATGGAAAGTGAAAGAAAAGGAACGATGAATAAAACTGGTCTAATTTTGGTAGACTGATTAGGAGAGAAGAGCCTAACCAACATCGATATTATTCAGTATACCCCGTAGCTGAGTAGGAAACAGTGGATACTCCTTGAGTTAATTTTGGATTCTAAATTTTAAATTAAAAGTTTCAAATTTAAATGTGTTAGAGAAAAATTTCTCTTCTGTATTTTGGGAGTTTTTTTTTTCCTACCCTCTTGATAAAATTCGAAGTTTTTCATTAGTCCCTCCAACTTCAAATTATTGAGAGTCGACTGTATAAACTTTAAATTATTAAAATTAAATAAGCAAGTATTTATCATTTGAAAGTTTTAATATTATCAATGTGTATGACCGTAGGAAATAAAGGACTAGATAGGTCAAATGATTGATTAATGCTATTTTTTCTCGTCATCACTTTGCTTCAGCAAATCAAACTATAATCTTTTTCTCAGAAAAAGTGGCTACGAGAGCAATTTTTAAATAAAATGTCTTTTTTACTTCGGTAGATTGAACATTCTTAACCCGGCATCACTCGCGCGAAAAAAATGACCGAAAGTTCTCGCTCAGGGTATTTCAAACCCAAGGGTGTGTACATTCTGTTTTTACCGTAAAATTTGTATGCAAAAGTTAAAAAGGAACAAAAGTATGAAATACAATATGTTTATTACATTTTTCACACGTAAATTTAGTTTTTCTGTTTTTTTTTTATAAGGGCGTTCAGTACATTGTTTATACACTCCTTTAACCTCGTCGTGAGGGATTGAGATGCTTTCACTGGATCTTAATTTTTTCCAATCTGTATCTTTTTTAAACTAAACATATAGGAGTAAACTTCTCTATTCTTTAAATTCAAAAACTTTGGAATTTTTTTTATTTTCTCGTATTGTTCCAGCAATAGTTTTTTTTTTTTTTCAAATGTTCTTCTGAAAGTGGATAAGATGTGTACCAGTTGTCTCCTTTAAAATTACGTTCTTCCCAAACGTTTTTGTGTTCTCTACATATAAAACATTTATTTTCAACAGTGTCTCTCTTCTAAATCTGGATCAATTTCAGTAGAGGAATCATACTTGCTGCTATACTCTTCATCATTTGATTCTTCCTAATCCTAACCGTGAAGAGGATTTCTTCATCCGAAAATACTGTTGTACTTTATCTATTAAGTACTATATCTATTAGTTTACTTAAATATCGCATTTCTTTACCATAACTACAATAATACGCCAAAGCATTAAAGATGCCATAGATTTAAAACGTGCTCATGCATTCAGAACTATAATGGCGATTAACGCGCAGGGTATGACATACCCGAAGAGGCGGTATCCAAAAATATATATTTAGAATTTACCTACAAGCTAAGGCCCCTCAAAGGATATGATCTCAAAGTCAGCTACACGAAAAACAATCCATTTTCCAAAAAAGGTTTAGAAGGAGCGTTGAAAAAATTAGATGGTGCGTCTGACATACCCTGCGCGAGAAGTGCCGGGTAAAAATTATCTTAAGTAACAAAAAATTATGTCTTCAAAACGACGTACGCATCCGAAATCTGTATGTTCTAAATTGTAAAGAATCGGATCGAACGTTTCAAGGCATACTCAGAATTACAAAATTTCATTCAAGGTTAAATGACATTTTAAGTAAAAAAACTGCTTATTTTTTTTATTACCACTTACTGTTATTTACTCAAACGCTGAGTAGCGTAGCAAAGTTCAGAGTAAATTGCCTTTTAGTTCGGTATTAAATGAATAAAAAGTTTGAACATATTTTTTCCTGGTGCGGTTCGCCTTTATTACTATTGATTCATCTGATCTTGATTTTCTTTTGTTTTATCTGTTCTATTTCTTCCAATCATTTACCGAAGTGGGTCGATGAGAAAATGGTATTCGTGATTTTATTTAGTTATACTCTTTTCTCTCACTTTTTATTACCTCTCAAGTAGAGGCTTCATTTTGTAGCATCTCTCGATGTAAGAGTTTATAATTTTAAGGGGATAGGAACGGTTTAAACAAAAATCTTTGCTTCAATGGTTTTCAAAATTTTTTGGTTAGCCCCTCTTTATATGTAACTGTAAACTGTTTAAGTACTGCGAAAAGCTAACCCTCTTTAATTTTTTAAGGTAAAATTTAAAAATTTATGATTTTAAAATATCATTTTCCTCCTATAATAACTAACTTGCACTCACGATATTCGATTCACAAGAACGTCGAACTATGTATAACATGATTGATATTCGTAAAATATTTTTTTTTATGAATGTTTGTTGAAAATTATTTTTTAAAAAAATATAGCATAAAATCTGGCGTATAACGCACACTTTGAACACAAAAAATAAGATCGAAATTTATGGGTGCGCATTATACGCGCCTGGTAAAAAGAGGAGAGCTTTGAAAATAAGGAACAGATGAGCATAGAAAAAAAATAGACTTCTACCTACATCGAAAAATACAGTTTATTTAAAAGAAGTGATATTTCTTATGAACATAAAGGGTTGTAGCTCTAGAAGCATAGTATTTTTTCATAAGCTTAAAATAATTAGATTAAATGACTTCAAAACATAAGAGCATTGCACATGTATAGTTCGAGTTTCTTCCTAAAAAATGGGGTGCACGTTATACGGCGGTACGCGTTATACGCCGGATTTTTAAAACTTAGAGCTTTGAAATTTTGCCAGATTATTAAAAAAAATGCATAAAAAATCATTTATACTAAAAAAATTAGATTTGGTTTTTTGACTGATTTTTGTCGATAGAATCGTATTATGTCCTCTTAAATTAAAAAGATCTCTACGCGTAGTTCTTAATTAATCTCTTATAGTTTAGGTATCTAAATCCCCTGGATATATTGTAGTGAATACAACAAGCATAACCAACGTTAATTTGTACTCTGTGTATAAAACATCCATAATGTTATGTAACACAGGTATAATAAAACACATAAGAGAAAAAAAGGACTATCTTACTTTTCGTAAGAAATAAGAATTTTTGTATTCAATCTAGTCTTATGGTTCACTATAGATATGCCATAACTGTTATGAGGAGTACGGAGAGACAGAGAGCGTTGACACACAATTGTCGGTTCCGTTCTGACTCCAGGCGATTTTGTGCCATCATTTTCTAACCGTTTTTCTTTCATTTCTACCTGTTAGAAGAAAAACATAACATCAGAGTTAACTAAGCTTTAGTAAGTTTAAAAAGAAGCCTAAATGCGTAGCATTTTGAAATTCCTTTCTCTTTTTGAGGAGGGTGTTTTGAAATCTTATTGAATCAATTGTGTTTAGAGAGAAATTAATACTTACATTGTAAATGAGTTCATACTGGTGATTTTTACACAGTTTTAAGCTTGCGGTAACCCTGTATCCATTTTCCTTATCATTTTTCAGAAGTATATTTTGTAGGTAAAAAATGCTGAAGTCCGGTAATGGAGGAATTTTCACTTGAAAGGACGTCTCCTCTTTCGATGTGTCGATATCTGCATTGAATAATATTTCTCGCTTATTGTCACTCCCTGTGAAAATAGAACAAACATGAAAAATGATAGTAATAAAACTTTTAAGGAAACCTTTTCCTACAGTCCTTTTTTTTATTATTATTGTTTTTCTTCCTTTCATAGCATCAATGAACAAATATAAGAAAAAATTCAAAATTTTTATAAGAAATAATTTTTTTCTAAGATATTTAAAGCGATAACAATGTTAAAAATATGTTTAAATCATAACTTCAAACGAAGAAGAAAAGAAGAGTTATTTTTGTAATCAATAAAAAACATGCAAGTAATTCAACAATAAATGAAAATAATGCAGCATTGGGACAATTCTAGAGACTATTAGCTTGATCACATCACCGAACAAAGCCATTTTTCGATTTCGATTTATTCTTATTCACTATCGTTTAACTTTCTAAATGTTTTAATACTCTTTTAAGCCATTTTTTTCCAGTATTTATCGAATTTTTACACATAAAACATTCTCTTCTTAGATATAACTATGTGACAAAAACCGATATCGCTTACCGGATGTACTAAATCTCAGTATTACTTCGCCAGATTTCATCCCATTTGGTTGTATCATTTCCAGGTCATATGATTTGAGTTTTCTAGGAAAAAATAAATTTATACATGAGCCCAGAAGAGAATGATCCTAAGAAAAGAGAGAGATATATAATATTTTATCTTACCAAATTACTTTAAATATATTTTTTAATACGAGCTTTCATTTTTATACGACAAATTTACTTCGTCCAGTAATTCACATCAATAGGTTTTCGCTTGTGCGTACAGATTATTTAACTACAAAAAAGATTAATGGTTAATTTTTTGCATACAAAAAAAAAAAATAACTACCATATTTTAACCCAAAATTTCTTTTTTTAAATAAATTTTTACGAAAATAACTGAATTTGATTTTTATTCGTAGAATCAATGATCTCGTAAATATCTCAATTCTGTTCACACTTATAAGAAAGAAACATTCCGTGTAGCATTTGGGAGCGAAATATTTCTCAATTGTCACAGTCAGATAAAAAAAAGTTATATAGATTCTTTTACGTGTTTTCTATAAAGAGCAATTATCATAATTTGTACATTATCTTTCTAGCCACCAGCTGTTATAATCGTAATCTTAGAATGAAGGAACTTGCGGTCTCTGACCCTAGTGCTAACGGTATGGACAAGGATTCGGATCCCATCCCTTCACCGAAAGATACTTGCAAACAGCTACAGGCATTGAAGAAACAATTGTATTTTTTGTACAACCCATTTAGTAAAATTTGTGATGAATATAGAAGAAAATGGCAACACTTCAAAAGATAAAAAAACAACAACAAAAAACAGAAAAAATTCGTCGAAGAACTGAAAGTACTGGTGGAGCAAAGAAAAGAACTTGCAGGGAAGATATCCTTGCTGTCTCCCTGTCCAGTACCCTTGTGTGTTCACAATCTTACAGCTCTATAAAAATCTTAAAAAGCATTTTCTCTCTTAAGCCATTCACTCACCAAGGAAGATTGAAATTTACTAATGGCAAACAGTATCAGGATGGTTTTATACCACCTATTAATATTTTTAAAGCTAAAAATATACCTGCTCCAGCCGAAATTTTTAAAAAACCAAAAATGGCGCTTCACAGCTTTAAGTACTATTAATTTTGATGCTGACTTCCCACTACCCAACAAAAGTAAAACCAAATAGTTAAGATTGACTTATAACTGTTGTTGTTGCTAATGCCACCAGTCTGACGTAGTCAGATCGAGGCCCACGGAATTCATCATGGCAAGAGACTAGATGAACGCCTGTCGTTGGCCGTAGCCTTGAGCCCCATACAGGTGACAGTACGATTTAGCTCGGTTCCCCCAATTTTGAGGCTCCCACCTCTCTTCCCCTTCCACCAACCTCACGAGAGGACTTGCGGCTCGACTGCTTTTTAGAGTACCCCCCTGCTGCGAAGGCACTATACAGTTACAAACATCCATGTTTTCTCCAGGATTCGCTACCAGACACTACGGCACAGCATTCAACGTCACTAACCACTATACCGGATGGGCGACGACTCATAACTATAGTCTTCTCTTACAAATGATAAATCAAGCGCACTCATCTTCAATTGCCATACTCGATTACATTAAAATTCAACCACAACTTGAAGATCACTACAGGCAGATACTGCCTCCCGGAAAAATAAACGGTTGGAAGACTATGTTCTCCAACCCATTCAAGACATCCCCATTGAGATCGAAATGCTTCGTTCGGTTACATACGAAATAAATAGCTATCGATTTGGTGTATTTGGCGTGCTGTATCCAGAAATGTTCGATCGTTGAGATTCATGTCTGGCTATAGCTGGATAGTAACGTAGATTTGATTCATTCTGATATTTAAACATTTAAGGGGACACAGTACGACTCAATTGACAAAAATCGGTAAAAAAAATCAAATTTAATATTTTTAGCCTAAATTATTCTTTATATACTTTTTTATAATCTCACAAAGTTTGAAAGCTCTAAACTTAGAATTATGATAGCTTTTACGTTCGTTTTTATTTACATCCCAATGACAAATCAAAATTTTTAAGAGATTTATTTCAGAAAGATAAAACAATTAGTTTGTCTTCATTTAAAATGCTAAAGCGTTTTTTCTATTGTGCCTAATGCAGTGTTTCTCAAACTGTGGGGAGCGCCCCCTAGAGGGGCATTATAACCCTACAAGGGGGCCGCGAGCATATTGAAAAGTCAAAAGCAAAAGATGTCTTAAAAAAAATTATCAATTTTCTGAAAGTAAACAAACAAAAAACATTCATATATCAGTACTGCTCTCTCAAAGTATTTTATAGTTTAATTTAACAATATTAAGTTAAGAACGTTTAATAATTACCAGTAACCCCACGAACTCTTCATTATAAAATTAATTTTTGCATATAACGCTTATCCTGATTATTTGTCTGGTTTATAATTAATTATTTCAATGCCGATTAAAAATTACGTGATTTGATCCCCAATAACACCGTTTAACATGAAGGCGAGCTTATGTGGTGTATTGGGAGGGAAGGGGTAGTAAAGGAATAAATAATCAAATCCTCTGAAATAAGTAAATCCTTTGCAAACACTGTCCAGGTAATTTTATTACATTCCAAAGCCTTCGGAATTATTTTACGGATAGCAGTTCACAAAAAAAGATCGTACTTCGGAAAGACGAAAAAATTACGCGATGAAAATTACGATTGAATATTGGGTCGCAAATATTGAAAGTTTGAGAAGCATTGGCCTAATGCTTTGATTTTTTTTTACCTATTGCTAAAAGTTGGTATGCATTTTTCAATCAAAGCAATACTTATTTTTCAATTCCTACTATTACCTCACACTCTCTATATATTTATTTATTTATCTTGGAGGAATTTTCAATCGTTAATAAAAAACATTTTAACACACTCCATTGAGCTGAAATTAAAAAACATTATTATTTTGGATGGCAATACAGTCATTTAATTATAATTAATGAAAATTAATTGAATAAACTAACTATTTAGAGAATTACAAATACAGCCATATCATTTTTGGAATCAATTTTCTTTGTTATCTAAGTAGTAATTCACTTAAAAAATTTTTTTTATATTACTTGTTTACAAAAAAAATTCAACTCAGAATTTATACATTTCTCAAGAAATTTTCAATAAACCATTCATAAAAAAAAGTATTGTACAAATACCAATCCCATTTTATCTTAAAACCCATACCAACTTTTTTTAAATAGTTTGACGTACTTGTAAATCAAATTTCATGTAGCATTTTAAAATTTCTTCACAAATTTTTTAAGTTTTTTTCTTAAAAAATTAAATAACCAACTTTTTATGAGATTTTGAGCACAAAATTTGTTTTACATACATAAAAGGCAACCAAAAAAATTTTGAAAATCTTTAAGCTAAAACTTTTTACTTCAATCGTACTATGTCCCCTTAACGTTATCAAAAAGGACCCTGAGAAGAAAATTTCAGTTTTTTTTTCTTGAGCTAATGCTCTTTCAGGCGTGAAAAAAATAAATAAACAACACTAAATTACACTTAAACCAGTGATTCCCAAAGTGGTCTATATAGACCCCCAGGGGTCTATGGTGACTTGCAAGGGGTCCTCACCAGCGACAAAATAATTCGGGGTTCCATGAGGTGTAAATGGGGGTCTATGATAGTGGCTCCCATTAAACCAGTTCGTGACTTTAATCTTTAAAAAAATTTTGTGATCTAGTGGAAAAACCCAAATTTTATCAATTTACCTGATTTATTTACTAAATTTAGTGAGGTTAATTTGTTGTTACTAGGTGACAGCATAAATTTTATCAAGACAAGCACCATTTTAGCATTTTTTCCCCAAATTAAGTTAAAGCAGTATAATATTGGACGTCACGAATTTTCTCAATTTGTCAGGACATTTTAACCTACGTTCAACATTTAAATGCCCTTTACTCAGATTTTGAAACAAGATTTGAGATTCCTTTTTTTATAGTAATACCACAGTAGACAATGAATTCATATAGTCATATTGAAAAAAAAATGTCATATTACAAAAGGAACTGATCAGAATAGTCCCTAACGAAAATCTTAAAATAAAGTTTAGAAACGGATGTCATCAATTTTGGCTTTAAAAAACCTGCTATTTGTCGCGAATTATAGAATATCGAGAGAAAATTTTTAATTGTTTTTCCTAGTGAGAGGAAGTTTCAGTGAGTTTGTCAATCTCAAAAACGAGAAAAGAAAGGGGAAAAAAACTGGACATTTACTAACAAAGGATATTTAGGGTGAAACCTGACGAGATTGATATTAAATGTTGAAAATTTGTTATTGAAACACCAGATTCATCCCTCTCATTAAAATCATTTGTTTGTTGTTCAGTTATTTTATGTTACAGTTATTTTATGTATTAAGTTAATTTTAATTTAATTCATTAACATGTGCTTCTTAAATTTTAACGCTATACTTCACTACAATTAGAAATTTAATTCTTTTAAAGAAAGTAGTAGTAGTATTAGCAGTCAAAAAGACATTTAAGTTGATAAATATGCAAGAATTCAATATCAGGTAAGCAGGGGTCTACCCGAAACCGAAAAACATGGCAAGGGGTCTACGAGACAAAACAGTTTGGGAGCCTGTGACTTAAACTTTAATTGGAAACAACGTTTTTTCATGCATTATAACGCTCTTTTCCTCATATATAAATATTTGAGCTAACGGGAAACCTATTCATTGAAAAACAAAATGTAACTGAATGTTATGTCCTATATAAATCAATTTATACACATATAATAAAGAAAAACCCATTTTGGCCACCCGAAGGAAGCGGAAGAAATACGCTTAATAAGTTTAATACAGATAAAGGAAAATTGCATTGCATCAAAAACACTTTCAGCTAATCATTAAAACAAAAATGGGGAAAAGTGAATAATTTAACATTATTTGTAAACATGTAATATAAAAAAAAAAAATTTGAGTCAATTCCTACTCGGTTAGGAAAACGTACTGGCACCATCTGTTGTAGCTAGTCATAACTTCGTCAGAAATAACGCAGAATAAATTTAAAATTAAAAAATAAAATTTAATTAATGAATTAATATTTGAAAAAACAGCATTGACATCAAGTGCCATCCACCACAAATTTAAAAAAATGTATTTGAACTTCAGTGATGAATAAAAAGTATTTTATTACTGATTGAAAATTTGAATAAGATATATATATATATAATTCCCAGTAATTTAATCTTTAATAGCTCTTGATTTATTTACGGTCCAGTCCTTCAGGACAACTGTTTAATTATTTTAATTAGTTTCCCGCCTTACGGGGACTTCTGGAATTACATCCATCCACCCCCCCCCCTCCAAATCATGTGATGTCCCGCTGGGTATAAATACCGATATCATTGGAAATCCCGCCTTCTTCGCTCTTCTGTCTTTGTCTATTTTCAACATGTAGTAGGCTGCAGTTGGCGTGTGTGTGTTTTCTTTGTG
>BMAV01014671.1:367323-384762 GCA_019973955.1 Trichonephila inaurata madagascariensis | reverse complement strand
AAGATGTATTTTTATGAGTATTCTGAAACATATAATGCATAATGAAAAACGTTTTATGAAATTATTTTTTAGAACATGCTACACTTTCCCCATTAACAATTTTGTGGTTTTGATTGCTGTGTTGTATGACTTATTATGGTTTATAAATGTAAATGAGCAGAATATTAAAAAAAATGAGCATCTGTGATTCCTATTGAAGGAAGTTGAAACTGATCAAGCATTTGAAGAACATGCTGAAATAATGAATATTAATCAAGATAGCGAAAGTAAATATTAGAAAAGCGTTAGACATGAAACGTTTGATTTGATTTGAAATTTTCAAATGCTGCCTAAAGATCTGTATGAAGAAAAGTATGAAGCAGCCATAAATGTAGCACTTCGCCTTGTTAAAAAGACACAAGGAAGAAAAAGCTCAAAATGCTATTTGTAGATCATCAAACGACAGAAAAGCAACAAAAACGTGAACAAAATATGAGAGTTTTGCTGAAAAATAACGTCCCTGTATTGTTAGTGAAAAATGTCTGTGATTTATTATTCCTTTATTAAAGACACGCACATTTGGAACATTTTCTTTAGTTTTATTGGATTTTTTCTCAAATTTTCGAAGAAAAATTGAAAAGTTCTTGAAAGTAGGTAAGTATATTTTCTCTTAATTAAATTATTCACTGGAATTGTGATTTTTATCGTGTATAGTAAAAATAATTATAAAATAAATGATAGTTTTAAAACAAACTAAAAAACACGCTTTTATAGTGAATCGAACTCAAAAGTAAAAAATAAAAATATATATTACTTAAAAGTAACATATACAAAATTCAATACTTATCTTGTTAATTAATACGGTTTATAATTGTATAGTCGTATTGTAGCTTTAGCGCCAAAGTGCATTATTATTGCATTCAATACAGCATTATTTTTAGAAGGGGGGCGCGATAAAATTTATGATTGAAAATTGGGTCACCAGTAGTGAAAGTTTGAGAACCACTGTATTAATATGAATTTTTTCCATCCTTATGAAATCCAAACTAAATAAAATGAAACTTAAACAAATTTAAAATAAATATGTACCTATACTTATCTAATCCAAATTAAAAAAGAATTAAAATAAAAAGAATTATCTTTTTTTTACAGAAAGTTAGTATTATTTTATCAATCTACCCTACATCGTTATTAAATAGTACGTACTTAAGGGTTGTTAAGAAATCCTTTATTCCTTTTATCTTTTATTTTTTATATTTTCTATTAATAAATTTATTTTCCTGTAAAATAATCCTAGTGCCCACTTTTGGAAAAACTGTTTTAGGGCTTGAAGGATGAACATCAGGGTGGATTTCGGTTACGTGGAGAAAAAATATATAATATTAATTAGAACCTACCTATGTGGAAAAGATGTTCTATGCTATGGAGATTTGGAGCAAAATGCAAGATGTAACACACACAAAGCGAGACTAAGTGTGTGGCTTGAAAAAAAGAGTGGAGTTGGTAACAAATGTTTTGACGTCATTCCACGCCACTCTATCCATGTGATCAGTTTCGCCTCAATCTATAGCGCTAGTTGGGAGTACTGCGGCATTGAGTGAACTCGTGAAATTGCATTCACCGAAAAAATGTCGAATCAACACCAAGTTCCTTGTGAAACTTCAGAAATCAGCCACGAAAACATTTCAAATATTAATCGAGACTTATGGAGATGAAACTTTGTCTTGTGAACATGTGTTTGAATGGTATAAGAGGTTTTCAGGGGGAAGGGTTAGTGTGGAAGATGATGAACCTGCTATGCGCCCAAGGTCAGGGATTACAGACAAAAACATTGCCAAAATTTGTGAAATGAGCGGGTTCCCACTCACATCAGTGATCAGACTGTTAATCAATACTACTACATTGGAGTACTATAAAGACCGTGAAAAAATGAGGAAAAAATGGCTGTTGCACCAAGACAATGCATCCGTTCACATGGCCCTATCTGTCAAGCAGTTTCTGACCAGCAAAAACATTACTGTGATGTGGCATCCTCATTATTCACCTAATTTGACTTCATGCGCCTTTTTTTTTATTTCCTACAGTTATAACTTGCTCAAAAGGAACCCATTTTACCTTAGTTGAAGAGGTTCAGGTAAAAACGGAGAATCTTGTAAAGAGACTTCCAAAAACCTCGTTCGAGAACTGTTACCATCAATGACAGCGCTAAAAGCTGACGGGTATGAATGATGAAGGGAACGACTTCGAAGGTGATACTGTCTCAAAGACCTGATTCTGTAAGTACAAGGATTTATTGGTACAGTCTCGTTTTTTTTTATGTGTGTTACACCTCGCATAAATAACCTCTATAAATAACATATCGCTTTCCTATTAGCAGCCTCAATTTTCTTGATAGTTCTTTTGGTAGACCCAAATATTTTCCACCGGGCATTGAACTTTTTCAATTTGAAAGGCGATTTAATATTTTAATTTTAATTTCCAGAGATCGTTTTCCTTCTCGCTTTTGTTGTAGATGAATAAAGTGACATTATGTAAGGGCTACCAAAAATTACTCCAGTTATAATTAATAAAACTAAGGCTTTAAAACTATAACTTACCATTTATGGACTTTTACGCAAAATTAATAAATACATATGTCCCACTCTTCGTTGGATATATGTCAAAAACGAAGATAAAATAAATATGTAGTTGTCTCGATCATTCTCATCGTTCATAGCGTTGGGAAAAAAATGTTTATTCAAATATTTTTTTTTTTTCTGAAACTTATTTTTATACGCCTGAAAAGTTTCTTTCTGCTCAATTTGAGAAAATCTTACTAAAGGAAATCGTATTACATTCCTCTTTTGCAATGTCACTTTTATAAAAATAAGAATAAGCAAAATGTTTTTCTTAGAATTTGAGTCGTTCGAGCTAAATAAAAGTAAGTCGTGCAGAAAAATAATCAATTTTTTTTCTAATTCATGTTATTTCAAATCGTGTAAAAAAAAGTTCGTGTAAGAGCAGAATTTGGTGTGTGTATTGGATTTTAAATTCAGTATAAATCTTTCGAAAAAAGTTTAGTTTCTCTAAAAAGCAAACACAATTAACCTGATAGAATTTTTTAAGCCTTTATCCTGTTGTAGTAACTTAAATCGAATAAGAAAAAGTAAAAAAAAAAAAAAAATACTATTTAATCATTACGTTGCAGAACCGGGACATTCTTACAATAACGTTTGCAAATGATCTCTGTAAATCTGAAACAAAAATCTTATTTTGGTGAGCAGAACTAAATAAAGTAATTGAATTATTTTTAAGGCACTTTTTGAAGAAACTGCATAAATATTTTTTATGATAATAAACTCATTTGCAAGAGATTTTCGCACAAAATAAAAAATATACATTTTAAAACTTTGTGTTATTTTTTTTCTAATACAACGCAAAATACATAAATGCGTTCTAATATTTCGAATTTACTTCCATAAAAGAGAATTTACAAAATTATATTTCTTATTCGCTTTCATTGAACTGAAACCAAAAAGCAACAAATATCCTTCTTTCATTGCAAATTAATTCTCTTTATTTCCAAGCCCCGTTATTTTAGAGCGTATGGTGAAAGGAAAACAAAAAATGAATACTAAGTACTTACAACAACTCCAAGATCTTTTGGGTCTTGGGAGGCTTTTCAAAGCTGAAGACCTTTTTCTTTTCGGTGTAGTTTAACTTTGCTTTCACTTCAACTGAAGAGTATCCAGAAAAATTCGATAAGACGCCTATTTGAGTCACTGATGCGAAATCCATCACCACTTGATTAAGAACAGTCACTGCAGCACTGAAACACAATTGAGAATAGAAAGATGTTGACAAAGAGAATGCAATTACTGTTTTGTGTTGTAAATATACCAACAGAATCAAACTACTATTGTTACGCACGAAAAACTCCCAGACTGGAATGTAGATGTTCCCACGTTATGGACACATTTGTAACCGTAATGTGAACTTTCGATGCATTGCTTTTACCCGGTAGAGAGAGCTCAGATTTTAATGAGTTAGGATCACGTACCTCGCGGTCCAATCCCGGACTATATTTAAACTCAATGTACTTTAATTTATTCCTCTAAATGTTTATTTGTGTCTTGTATAACTGTGTAATTGTGATATTTTATATTATTAAATGTATTATTTTAACCTCGAGATCTTGTACATTACTTTTAGGCTTAACCCAGTAATAACGTAAAGCAAAGTTACACTGCGTTTATACAGCTAGATGGCTTGAATTACGTTTTTGGAATATCACTGAACTTAGAAATGAATAAAGATACATTTAGCATTGAAAACTAGACTTTTCTAATTCTCTGTACTGCGTGACACAAAAAAATGGTATCTTTTTAATGATCTAGTAAAACCAAGAGTGATGGAAGAAAAACATTTTATTCGTATTAATTGAAACCTTAAAATTTGCCTTTAAAGAAATATAAATGGGATTTGTCATTTTTTTAAAATTACGTCCTTTAGCTGCTGTCCTCCTACACAAGTCATTCTTCTCTTTCTTTTGACGTATAGTCATTTTAGTTTCCCATTATGTACAGACAGATAATTTGGGGTATATCGATTATATTTTATCAAAACAGTTCCGATTGATGAATTTTTAACACAAAGTAAACAGAGTAGCTTTTTTTCTTGCTGTGTTTATAAGTGAAATGAATTATTCACATTCTTAAATAAAAATCTAAAGTTCCTTTCTATTAGTAAAACTTTTTGAAAATTAATTCAATCCTATAAAATCCTTGAAGTTCTAATATTACATGAATACTTAATCATTTTTACCTATTAATATATACAGATATACATAATTAAACATTTAAAAGATTTTATGTCTTGCAAATATGTTAAATGATCTTTTGAAATAATTTTTAACATTCAAAAAGAAATTTAAGTACTTTGAATACATTTATTTGTTGTTCTTTTATTTTTCAATTGTACATTTGTAAATTTCATACAAATATATAACAAAATATTATAAGCATATAATAAAATAACATAAGAGAAACTTCACAATTGAGTCTTTTTTAAGGAGGTATTGGTTTTCTATAACATTATAATGCAATGTTAGACAAATGGTTATCATAAAACTTTTAAAAAAATAAATAACATAACCTAATCATGTATTATTTTCAAGTCATAAGTTCTTACCATCAAGTTTTAATAAAACAGAAAATGAGTCTTTTAAACGCACCTTGGTCTACAAATGGCTTCCGCGTGAAATTCGAATTTATCTAAATTGAAATCTACTTCCAGTCGGCTTCTCAAAGAAAATGCCAGTGTTGCTTCTGTTGACCATTTCAAGGGCATACCTATCATGGTAGGTACTTCGTGGTGAGTTTCGAAAAGTTTTACGATTTTAGTAGGGTTATATCTAAGCCCCCGTTCGAAATTTCTCATCAATGTTGGCGTCTCAAATAGTTTGGAAGACAGGTCTTTTATATCATCAAAAGAAAGATCGAATATACCATTTCCTGAAGGAAAAAAATACATTTATATTTTTCAAAAGTTTTAAATATAATTAAAACGTTTTTATTTTATAGTAAGAGACTTTTAACAATATATCTGTAAATGTATTCAGGAGAAAAGTGACTCTCGCACGCACAACACATCAACCGAAGCACTCACTCCCTTATCGAGAGATTTCTGGAGCTATTAGGCCGACAGACTTGAAATTTGGAACACGTGCTTCTTTTGTTGAATAGAGATTCGGTAAAAACGAGATTCATGGAAACAGACTCTAAGTAGGGTTGCGAGACCTTTACAGACAAAAATTTCTGTTTGTGAAGAATTAAACACACATACTTAAAATTTGGCAGGCATGATTCTTTTGTTGAGTAGAAATCTTCTAAAATGGGTCTGTCGAAAATCGACTCCAAGGGGGAAGGGTTACGGGGTGTAAAAGACAAACATATTTCTGTTTCAGAAATTCAAATGTTATCGTTTTTAAATCAAGAGGCGAAGGAAATAGGAATGCTTTTCCATACAATCGAAAGTTCAATGCTAGGAAGATATCAATAACATAAAAGCAATATATTATACTCAAAAAAACATCGTAATCTACCCAGCGAAGTGGACGGGCTACGGTCGGTTCATTTATGAAATAACTTTCATCTTAAAAAATCAAATCTATTTTTATGGCATGTCAGGAAATAGCCGAAAATAATATGGAATTGATTAATATTACTACATAACTAGCTGCATGGATCGGCGTTCCACTGGCTTTCTCTACTTTTATAAATTTTCCCTTCCCTTCACAAAATCAGAACTTTCAATATTCTTTTTCAAAATTACTTTGACTTCTTTGTTTCTATTCCGGCGTTGCACGGGCTTTTACCGAGTGTATAACTTAATCCCCTTGTTAATTTCCTCTTTCCTTCATGACACCAGCACTTCTGTGTGGGTGTGTATAAGTACGATGGGAGTGGTTGTTATAATGATGTCATTAAAATTCCCTTTTTCGAAATTTTTTCTCTTCTTTTCATTGTCAGGCAGGTTTCTTTCCCCTCCATTTACCCCCGGCATTGCATGAACTGTTTTGAATTCATAACATTTTGCCAAGGAAATTCCTCTTCCCCTCTCCTTGTCAGCACTTCCTGGTGTATGTGTGATTTCTGTATTAGCGTCATTCCATTTTCTTTTTTCGAAATTTCTTCCACGTATTTCCGTTCTCAAACACGTTTATTTTATCTATCGATAGCCCGGCATTAAAGTGGCTTTTTTTGAGTATATAACTATTTTCCCTCTCCCCCAGATATAAGCTTTATCTTCAAATTTCGATCGATGTCTTATAAAAAACAATATTGCTTTAGTAAAAAAGTATAAATTTAAAGCAATAAAGAGAAAACGATTCTAATGTGAGAGTAAAACACACACACACATACACACTTTCATCATTTTTTTAATAATAGACAGTTTCCATGAATCTAAAATAATAAAACAGATTTTAGATTTTCATGAATCAATCAATCGTTACATATAGTTATCTTAAAAATGTCTCTAAAATATATTTTTATCCAAAGTAATAGACGATGAACTTTTTTCTTAACAAATAATTAATTTAGTAATGAAATAACAGAAATACTCTACTTTGTTTTTTAAAAAATACATTAAGTTAAATCCCTTATGTATAAATAATGAATTCAAAAATCTTACAGACAGCTATTGAAACGATTTTTTTTCTCTTCGTATGAGATGTTGAAGCATTTTACCGGAGCACCTGATCTCTGCAAGAGGTCTTATCTCCTATCATTCACAAATGGGGAGTAACTTTGAAACTTGGTTTGCCCTTTTTTGTAAATTAAGTAATTAAAATAACAATTAAAATTGCCAGTGAGAAATAAATAGATATATCAGTGTGGTGGTAGAGGGGAAGCTATGTTTGCAACAGTGGGTGGAGAGTGAAAAAAAGTAGGATTAAACATATGTAAGTGTAAGAAAAACACTATGGGGGGAGGAAGCCTAGATATATGTTTACATTCACTAAAAAAACATTCAAAAAGAAAAGAATAATATCTGATAAAAATATTTTAGTATTTTATTATAATTTTATTGTTTTTCATTCCACTGTGTTCAGTAAATCGTTTAAACCCGTATCTGATGAAAAGAAAGTACATTATTCAAAACTAACATATTCATTATTTATAATAAAGTGGATTAAAAATGTTCATTTAGCAATTAATTGTGACATACTGTTTGCTTGAAAAATGACAGTTAAAGAAAAAAAAATCTTGTTAATAGATATCCCTCTCAGTGGTAAAAAAAGAAGGGAGAGGGAGGGAAGAGTAAGGTTGCCGAATTACTTTTTTCCTGTTCCTGTAAGCATTCAAAATCTAGAATTCACGTGGTGGTTTCCCACAGTTAATTATTACTGCCCTTTGGCCTATTTAGAATTTTTTTTCATAAAAACGTATCGATTTTGACTTATTTTAGAAAAAATCATAAAAATACAAAATATGATTATTTTGTAAAGAAAATTATACCGTATCGTGGAAAAATAAATGATCTTTCCGATTCTGTAATTATTTTTTTTAGTTTGATAGAAAAATTTGATGGCTGTTTCAAAAACGTGGAAAAAAAAGGAACTTCTTTAAGCTCAATCCGAAAAGCCATTCAGCGGAGTAAAAAGCTAGCAGGGGTAAAACAATTATGCGTTTTATGGTTTTTAATAATATCTTTTTAGCTAATTGCAATATCGGATTATAAATGGTTAAAACGGGGTTTCCTCGGATAATTCCCGATCTGTTGGTACCTTTGGTGATTTTCTGCGTGTGCGGTTCTTGAAAAGATAGACGCACATAGATAAATAGACAGATAGATACTTTTGTTTACCTACGAATTTTAATAGTGTATAGATTCCAATCTCATTAGCTACAGCAAAGATATAATGATCAAAACTGAAAATAATTAAAAATTACGTGTGAGATCTACAGATCTAGAGAGTTTTGTAAAGCCTCTATTTATTTTTATTGAAAATAATATTTTACTAAAATTGATTTCATTGTTAATCATTTTGCTAAGAACAAAGCCCGAAAAAAGTACAATTACTATTATTTAACTATCACGAATTTGGGAAAAAATAAATATCGCTTCAAGTTGGCAGTTATTGCTAAAGAAAACTTTTAAATAAATATTACAAAAATTAACAATGAAATAATCACATGCAGTGTAAATTTAAAAGGATATGTTAAAAGCATTTTCAAAATAACTGATAATGTTGAAAATATAAACATTTATAATAAAGTAAGAATTTTTATCGTAATGCTGTTCAATATTAATTAAAAATTGCGTTTGTAGATTATTTTAAATTGCATCTTTAATAGATTATTTGAATCAAATTTAAGTAATTTTTTTTATTAAAGTTGATTTGTTGTTTGTTTTTTAATTATTTTAACTTCTAATTTGGACCTCTTATTTTTAAAAGGATAATTCATTTATTTTTATGTTTATAGACGTAAAGAAACTCTGAGGAAATAAATCAGTTTAAAAAGTTTAGAAATAACTGACACATTAATATTTTCCCTTTGTTTATGTAGGAGAGGCAGATTAAGTGATACTTACTCAAGACTTCAAAGAAATGACGGAAAGAAAACCTTGCATTCAACTTGAAGATCTTGTGTATTATTTCTAGTTTTCTAACATTTTTAAAGACCTCTTCCTGAAAATCGTACCACTGGAAAGGCTTTGAATACGTTCCAAAGTTTTTAGCTATATCTTGAATCGATTTGAAAACATTTTCAAAGGATGAGATTTCAATATTTAATCTATTTACAATTTTTGAAAACATCTTGAGGATTTCTTCTTTACCTAAAAATTAAATTTAAATGTAATTAGTTAATCAATAAAAATAAAATGAGGATTAAATTTGAAACCGAGTGTAATGAAAGAGTTTTTCTATTCGTTGCAAAATGACTAGATTGAAAAAGGAACAGAAGGTGACATTTTGTTTTTTTTTCTGTGAAGCTGAAAATTACTAATCCATAAGTATCATAAAAGTAATTAAATTACAAAGGTTTCAATGCTTTTCAATGTTCCTTAGAACTAAACTCAAGATTCTTGATTGATTAAAAGGAGAGTATTATTAAACTAGCTTTATAATAATTAATTAAATACATTTTAAAAAAACATTCACATGTTTTTAAATTTTTTCATTGGATATAACATTTCTCTATAATATTCTCAAGCATTTTTTTTCTCGTGGTATATTTCTAGATTACCATTTCACATGTACATTTTCTTATAATTAATAGTTAAATGTGTGTTATTACTGCTATTAATTTTAAATATTATAATTATGTTTTTCTTAAATAATAACACAGAGTTTATATTCGAATTTTCTGGATTGCTTTTACAACGCATTTGACTAAGATTGTGCATAATATTTTAGAATAATAAAACTGAAGCTACCTAAATACAAATGCCAGATTTATATCCATAATTTCAATTAAAATAAATGATATCAAATTAAGTTTTAGAAGTATTCAATTTGACGCAGACGATTCTGTATCGAATCGTTACTTTTCTCAACTTTTGAAAAAATGAATTTTAATAATATTGTTTTAAGAAAACTGTTTCCATTACATTCGTGTTTATTTTTGTACATTTTATGATTTTATTATCTGAATGAATTTTCTTTTAATTGCTTACTTACCACCAACACCAAATTCAAAAATATATAAAATTCTATGAAATATTTCGGGAACAAGGCCACTCTTCAAGTAATTGCGAATGGAATCGTATATATTTGAGTAATAACTCTTAACCCACGTGAAAGCAAAATTCATGGAAAAGGTTTTATTGTCTGATACAGACTTTGCTCTCGATTCATGAATCATCGCATCCAATGATAATTCGTTTTCTTCTAATAGCTTTTTCATAGATTTGATAAATCTTGACCTGAAAAATTTAAAATTAGTCTTAAAAAAACAAATCTTAGTCATAGATTTTAAGTCGAAAGTAATAATTTTAAAAATTCTTATTGTCTGTACGAAATATTTAAGATCCACAATATTCACTTTATATTTAAACATTGCATTATATTAACAAGAACAGAATTTCTATGTTACGATATAAAATTCCAAAATAGAGCTACAAAAATATGCTAAGAATTTAGGAGACTTTTAAAATATCTTACTTTTCTCCTTCCTTGAAAAGAAGTGCATTCTCGAACAGGGATTTCAAATTGTACGCAATGTGGGATTTCAACTGCAAATTTTGGTCGGTTTTCAAAACGATTAACACTTCTTCCTCAAATTTAAATTTCTGACTCATATTGAGAATGAGTTCGTAAGTTAAAGTTCTCACGGACAGAAGGCTGGATTTGTTTTGAAAAACAGGCAGAAGTTTTCCGTAGGTATTTTCACAGGATACTTCAGTGTTGCAAATGTCAACAGCCACAAGTACCTAGGCAAGAGATTTCAAAGTTTTTCAATTTTTCTAGTCAAATTTGGTTCAAAACCTCAAGTTGATTGAGAAACCTAAAACGAGATTGATTGATAGGATATGTTGTACATTAATGACTCAATTATATAAAAGCTTATCTTACACTTTTACTCACTTATTTTCTGTATGTACGATTATAAATGTACGAATTTCCATGTCGAAAAATTGAGATGGAACTGTTTTGGAATCATAGCATCTCCTGAAGGAAATTTCCACTAAGCAAGAACACATTCAACACGTTGAATTATTTTGATAGAACTGCAAGCGTTTCAGCAAGGGGATTATGGGCTTACCTATCGAGCCCTCCCAAACTAGTGACTTGGTATAATGGGACCAGGGACGTCTTAAGGCAGAGATGGCGAACCAATGGCACGCTTGCCATTGATGTCTCGCGACACAATAGTTTGGGAATGCCACTGATCAAAACGGTTTGCATTTTAATTCAAAATAACAAAACGAACAAACGCGATTGATCGGTTTCAGTTTTCAGAGAGATTTTCTCAGTTCAAAGAGTTATCGAAAACGCTCAAGTTTTTTATGGACCCTGAAGTGGCTTCACTTAAAAAACTGAACTTGTCCCAATTGGATTGGTTGGAAATTGAAAAACTTGAAATGCAACTAAATGATTTTCAGTCTAGTTTAATATGGATTCAAAAATTTATTCAAACAAGGAAAAAGTTGGAATTGATTGAAACAGAAATTTTAACAAGCAATACAAGTAAAAATGTTAGTAATGAAGTTGTGGAAACTTGGAATTCAATTCCAGAAGCATTTAACTGAAAAAGCTGAACCATGCTATTTTAACCGTATTTTCATCTACCAACTTCTGCGAGTCATTAGTTTCAGAGATTAATAATGTTAAAGACTCACTTAGAAAACGTTTGGCATAGGACTCCAGTTCAGCATGCATTCTGCTAAAAGTAACATCTTACAATCCTAATATAAATTATTTGTCATCTAATCTGCAACACAGAAATCACGCTAATGTTACTTTATGTTGTTTGAATTACACATGTATAACTAAAGCATTTACTACTATAAAGTACGCAATGTATTTTTCTGAAACAAATAAAGCGTTTTGAATTGTAAGTATTTAGTTTTATATTATTTTCCCAGTAATCACAAATCTACGGCACGTCTATACCTCATTAAATATTTCTTTAAAAAAAAATGGCACTTTGATCCATAAAGGTTCGTCACCCCTATCTTAAGGCATGGGCAAACTGGACCCGAGTCTCGCCATTGGTGGGGGCCTCGTTGCGTTCTCGACTCTGATCCGGATTATTGTCAAATACTATTCCCGTACATATTCTCCTAAAAACAGGGAATTTCAAACTGCATGTGAACTGGCAAAAGGGGTAATTATTATGATGGCCGTTGCCCATGTCTAGGCCTAGGCCTAGTACCATAAACAATCATTCAGCTCATTTAGTCGAAATGTAGCCATCAGTCGAGCAGATTTGTGCTTAGGTTTATGAGATTTTGAGTCGTACACATCTATTTGTTTCAAATTATTGTTTGAACGAGTATTTGAAAATACATGCTCTATACTGTTTGCTTTTAAAGATCTCAGGTAGAGCCTACTTTTGCATAGGGACCCAGCACCTCCAGAAAACCTTCTCTGGACCCAGGGTCTCAAAGAATCTTAAGACGTCCTTAATTTTAACCTTAAGAATCGGACTAGCGTAGATTGGTTCCAATTTCACCCCCAAAGTCCTTACATGGGTTCGAGGGGATGTTTGGAAAGTGAAACAGTCATTCAGACTCTTTTCTGTTTAGATATCAACCCAAAAATAATAAAACGCTTATATCCAAGAGCTACCCGTGTTGTGTCAGTAGCTTTTTGTTTCCAAGCGTAATCAATAATAAATAGAGCAATTAAAATTAAATAATCATAGTGACAATTCCATCATACATAAAAGCTGATGAATGAAAGAAAAATTAATAAAGGGGTAAATTTTTTGCATTTTTGACGATGGTTACATATTTACTTTCTAAAATACTATTCGCATTTTTCCATATTCACTTCTACCCAGCAAAATTCAGTGGAGATATTCTTAAGTACTACTTCTCTTATTTTTATATTCATCTATGATTGTACTTCGGAGGACTAATTTCTGTAAATGTACGTGCCGTTTCTACAGTTAAGCTTAGAATGGAAAGAGAATAACAAAAATGCTCTTGGGGTCACATGTAGTCCACTTTAGTATCAATACTGTTCACTTTTCTTATAATGGCAACTTGTAGTTAATAGTTTATAACATCTAAACTGTTACCGTATTTCATAATAGATCAAAGACCTCATTTGGCACTTTTTGGAGGCCTCACAAATTTTTAGATGACCTTTAACTTGCCCCACAACATGTTTTTTTCCAATGGGGTTGTGGAATTTTGCCATGGTGAACCTAATTCATTCCTCGGTAGCTGGTATCACTTTTAAATGAGGTGCCATATAAGTGGATACTAACTGCCGCTAAGTAATTTTGACGCCCAATTTCCTCCTGAGAGGGAGGCATCTGAGCTCTGACGATACGAAAAATCGTACTAAAAATTTAATTTCGCCGAGAGCTCCCAAGCCAACTCTAGGGATCTTTAATATGTCGTTTTGTCATGCGACATGGAGGCTGTCGATTTTCTGCATCATGAAAGTTCACCAACTTGGGCCGGGGTCGAAATCGCAAACTTTGGCGTACAAGGCCAGCGCTAAATCAACTACGCTATCCAGTCGATAGGTGCAAAAATACATAAATGCATAAAAACAAAATGTACATAAAAAATTGCTTGTTTCCTTGAGTTCTTACGTAAGTTGGAATTTTTTTTTTTTTTATCTTTTTGGAAAACTTTTATTAGAACGAAACGAAAAAGAGTGTTTATGATTCATCTTTAATCCTTCACGAAAAGTTTCCATAATCATCTTTTTTAATTCCAAGATTTTTAAAGAAGGACTCTTTTAACGTGGAAATAGTTTGAAATTCGGAAAATAACAAGAAAAATACAATAAAAAGCCAATTGGACATGACATCGATTTCGCATAAGAACGTTCGAGAAAAAAAAAGGTTTGTCTTGGTGTTCAGCAATTTATAGACTTTAATTATCTCCGTATATCAATGTAACACTGATATTTCGGTATTGAAAACATGAATGAATTCGTGAGGATTTTTGTAGGATTGTGCATAATTATTTCGTGTTTTTAATGTTTCTAAAAGTTTTTGTATATATCTAACGAGAGTTATTTGTAATTAAGAGCGATGAATTTTTGAGGAAGAAATTTCTGTTCAATCTCATCACTATACATTCATGGACAAAACATTTAGCGCAAAAAGAAATAATTGCGGGATCGTAACGAAACTTGGCATGAAGGTACATGTCGGGAAGATATGCAAATAATTAGAAATGCAGCATGACTGCGCCTTACGTATAGCCGGTAGAGGGCATTTAGCTTCGTTTTTCGTGGAGTATAAAACAGGAAACCAAAGCTTATTTGAGTGTGCTGAATCGTTTACAAAAGAAGAGCTGAGGTATACATGCCATTACGGTGTTTTCGAAGACAATATGAGCAGCTATCGCAGTTTGAGAGGGTAGAATCATCTGCATGATGGAAGCTGGGTGGTCAGCTAGGCGAGTTGCTCCTCAATTAGGCCGCTCTAATTGTGTTGTGAGGAGGTGTTGGGATCAATGGATCCGAGAAATGTCATTTACACTAAGACCAGCTCAGGACGCCCTCGACAAACCAGTCGTCGAGAAGGCCGCCACATCGTAAGAAATGCACGAGTACAGCCAACTGCTTCATCGGCCACCATCCAGGCACAGGTAGCACCTTCACTAGGGGCCACTTTGTGTTCTCGAACCATACGAAGGCTCCTGGCTAAATGACATTTGGGATTGTGGTGCTCATTACGTGTGCTGCTCTTGACGCCCACCCATCGACGCCACCGTTTGGAGTGGTGCCACGCACAAGGAAATTGGACTGCAGCGGAATAGAACCAGGTCGTCTTGAGCGACGAATCCAGATTCAATCTCGGCAGTGACGACAAACGTGTTCGTGTGTGGAGACCCCGTGGTGAATGCCTCAATCCTGCCTTTGCTTTACAGCGACTCACCGGTCTCACAGCTGGTACACATGGTATGGGGTGCCATTGTCGATTTTCTGCATAATGAAAGTTCACCAAGTTGGGCCGAGGTCGAAATCTCACCTGCAACTACATGTGTTGCCACTCATGCAACGGCTCCCAGAAGCCATTTTTCAACAAGACAATGCTTGGTCTCACACGGCAAGGGTGTTACAAGACTGTCTCCGCACTGTTACTACCCTTCTTTGGCCTGCCCAATCCCCAGATATGTCCCCAATCGAGCCTATCTGGGATCATTTGGGACGGCGAGTTGGGCATCCCACGAGTTTGAACGAACTAGACGCAAAGCTACAGCAAATATGGAACGAAATGTTTCAAGACATCATACAGAACTTGTATGTCTCAATGCCCGATCGTATCGCATCGTGCATTCGCGCTAGAGGGGGTTCAACAGGGTATTAAATCCTTCGTTCTTTTGCATTTTTCTCTGATACAAACGATCCTTTTTCTTTAATTTTCTAATCATTTACTTACATCAAAGTAGTCATTACGTATGTAAAATTTCATTTCATTTTGACGACTCGTTCTTGGTGAGCTAATTTTTTTGTCCTTCAGTGTAATATAAAATCGAAGTAATAGAGAATATGATTGCATTAAATGAATGTAGTGTGTAAGACTTTGGCAACTTTTTTGACATAAATTCTCCAATTTGTCTTATGAGTTTTCCGCATCAGTTTGATATAGTATGTAATTTATTTTATTAAATTCAAAGGCTATTTTATCTAATGAATTCTCGCTTTTCATTTGAAAGAAAATTAAAAGGGGCGAATACTTTTTTGAGAGCTATATTTTGAAAAGTGTGATCATCAAACAATAAATAATAGTTTAAATTATCAATATTAAAAAAGATATGTACCAACTACAAATGCAGAAAATATAAAAAATAAGAATTGGCTTATCTATGTAACTGAATGGGAAAGAAATTGTTTTAATAATATTTGTTAAATATTTTAAATTATTTGAGCTTTTGGGTATTGTATTTTAATTATGAACTATTACCGATAGGCAAAAAAGCTATTTTTCGAGAGCCTATTGTTAATCTCACGTTACAGAAATTTGCTTGTTCTAGAGCTATGTGGAATGTCTTTCCATGATAAAATTGAGGTGTCTCACGGTATTTTTATAGAGCGATATTTTCAACGAGTTTTAATTTAAAGCAGGGGGGGGGGCTACCCGTCAAAGTGTGGCACGGTGGGCTGTAGAAGTAGCACGCGAAGACTTATTGAAAATTTTAAAAAACTGAAAAAATAATATTAAATAAAAGGGTGTTTTTTATTATTATTATTATTAATGCCCCATAAAATTATTATTATTATTATTTATTATATTATTTAAATGCCCCATAAAACCGGCAAGAAAAGCTTCGGTTTTATGGGGCATTTAAATAATGTGTTTAAGATTACAAGGAAAAGATAGTATTTTTCCTACCCTAGTAGGGGTCAGATGTCTTTTGTGAACAAACTTCTGCTTTTTGGGTATCGATTTTGGAGAAAAAAGAGTAATATCATTCAAGTAAATGTAGGAACTATATACCAAAGTTGATAACGGTCCTAACTATATGCTATATTTTAAAATTCACTATCCACTTTTCAGGATTCGTTCAGGGCTAGGTTTGCTGATTTTTATAAGATGATGAGAAAAAGTTCCGATCTTTTCCCAAATTCTTTTTCAGTTTCTCTGCGAGATGTTTATTGTTACCCATCTGATATTCAAATTGAAATTATTTAAAAACCTGTAAAAAGTTTTTTAATAGTAAAATCTAAGTGTGTACTTTGGATATTGATCATTATATTATTTTAAAATTTACTCCATTTATATATAGAGAGAGAGGGAGAGAGTGAGAAACTTGTATTAAAAAAAAGTTCTATTTGCTTAAAAATCCCATAATAAGCCTACAAGTAACATTTCTCATCTTTTCATAATTTTCGTTCGTCGAAAAAGTTGCAAGTGGCACGTACAATTTTTTTTTTATCAGAAAGTGGCACTCTTCTTTAAAAGGTTGGCCACCTCTAATTTAATGTATTAGAAAATGAACGAACTCTGTTATTTTATAATAATTAAAAACAGACACCTGTGCAGTTTGAAAAGATAAAAAGTCCAACGAAGAAAATAATTTTAAAAGCTATTACCTCGAAGATAGAAGTCCTAATGTGGTCGGGAACATCGGATGCGAGAAAACAATCAAGCAAGTGTTCGTGAGCATCAGGTATCAGCAAGAAGTAATAACGACCAACATTCTTAACAGCCTATAGCCAAGAAAGGAAATCAATGAAAAGGGCATTTTTTTCCAACACCATAAGGAGAAAAATATGTTATAAATTACTAATTATATATATATATATATATATATATATATATATATATATATATA
>BMAV01014671.1:347258-365225 GCA_019973955.1 Trichonephila inaurata madagascariensis | reverse complement strand
ACTACATTTTAACAGATGATTATGCTGTTTTCTAGAAGTTACACTTACTTTCAAATCTCTGAGCAATTCTGAATACATATCCGATTTAAAATCGCAGAAGCTCTTAATGTTACGATGAAAATGTTTCGCAACTTCCTGGAACCTCTGCTTATTCTAGACACAAATACAGAATTGGTCATAAATTAAAAACACAATAATTGAAAATTTGACTAACTTAGAAGAATTCTAAACTTACATAAGTGAAATTAATTTACATAACAAAATTCTGTTAATGTACATTCATAATACGCGTTATTTTATAAAGTGTTTCACAATAACTACAAGTACTAATATTTTATGTGCATAAAATATCTTTGATCATGATTTCTGTATTTTTTTGCATTAATCTCTAATTAGCTCCTTAATGATAATTCCTTACAAAATATTGCGCTCCTTAATTTTAAAAATAAGTGTAATCTTACTTCCTCTGGAATTCTTTGTGTTGAAAAAATTCTCTGGAGCAAAGTTCCCAGTACAATCCAACACTTATCGGATTGAGTGCTATGGCAAACATTCTGAAAATCATAAGTTAATCTCAATTTCAGTAATTATTACTTAGTGTGGTATGATTAAGCTTATATATTCTATACGTACCGTAACATGTTCGAGAATGAAAGGATCGCTGAAATGCATATTGCTCCAGGAATGATAATCTGGGGTAAAACCTTTATTTTTGACTAAAAAAGACATCATTTCGAAGCATGAAATTGTGTTGCACTGAAGCAAAGCGTCTTCGAAATAAGACATGCCGATTTCCTGAAAATAAATAAAAATAATTTTGTCAGTAATAATGTTTACAAAATAAGACCAAATATACATGCCTTGCACTAAATAATGTTTTAACAATTCCCTCTTTAAAATTGAACAATATAATTTTGAAGTTGTTGACAGTTTCACTTATTTGGGTTCGGAAATTAACAATAGAAACGATTGTACTACTGAAATCAAAAAGAGAACTACTACGGCTAATACATGCCTTAATGGCATACGGATATATATATATAATCGAATTTAATCAAAAGAAAAACAAAGGATGTATTGTGTAAAAGTCTTTTAAGATAAGTATTATCTTATGCATATGAAACTCTTGGTCCATGTCTCTTAACAGATGAGAACGTGATAAGTATCTACGAAAGGAAGATTTTAAGATTTAGTTTTGGAGGACTTCAGGGAAATGGAACTCGGTGAAGATCAAATTTCGATCTTTATCAATCATATAAAAAATCTGATAGTGTTAATTCAAATCGACATCAAAATACAACGAATTAAATGGGAAGATCACATTGTCAGAATGGACGAAGAACGCACCACTAAAAATGTCTTCAATGCCCAACCAATTGGTACACGAAGAAAGAGCAGGCCAAATCTTAGATGAATTGATGGCCTAGAAAAAGACCTATTAGTTTTGAGAACTAAGAATTGGAAAACACTAGTAGGAAAAAAACTAGCCTGGAAAAGGTTTCTTGAGATGGCTAAGGCCCAGCCTAGACTTTCGAGCCTCTGAGGAAGGAAGGAATAATGTTTTCAGCCATATATATAAGTGGAATGAATTACACTATCTAATAATAAGTATTTGGATATATAACGCAAATGGATATCTACGGTCCTGATGTACGTTACGTTCTCCCCCGTAGAGAGGTGGCCGCAGTAGCCCAATGGTCAAGGTAACGGACTCGTGGCTGGTGTATCATGAATTCGAGCCTAGTACCACTGAAAAGCCATCGTGCAGAGGAGGTCAATGTACGTTAAATATGTCAAGGCTCAAACGTCCTCCCACAGGTATGGAAACTAGGAGAGGGAAGCTGTCAGCTCAGGTGTCGTCCCTCTCACTTGACCATGGTTTGAAATTACGAGGTTCATCGCCCAAAGCCCACGAGTAGCTGAATATTTCGACGTTAATATTCACTCACCCACTCTACAGTGGAGGAAGGGGAAGGGGAGCAGTGATTATCGGAATATAGCCAGAATTGTCAGACCCACAAAAATAAGAGATTGAGACTGATTTGGGCTGTTCAGAGAAATTTGGAAGAGGCATATCCGATCAATGGCACACATACGCTAAGAGTTTCAATAAGTGTCATATAATACGATAGGCAAGTATAAGCTCATCTACTTGATTTCCATAGTCAGACTATAACTTATAAGCCTTGGATCACCAAGTTCAACCAAGCGGCTCGGTTAAGGCAATGCAAAGCACATCGACAATGAACCGTAGATGAGTGGAAACTGGCTCTCTGAAGAGAGGAATCAAGGTTCACACCTTACCGATCGATTGGTAGGATACCATACTGGCCTTTTCCAGTAAAACTCCTCCTGCCAGAATGAATTGTGTCCCCAGTTTAATTCGGCAGAAGTCGAGTGAAAATGTGAAACTTTTGTATTTTTCTTTATTGTATTTGCAAAATTAGACTTTTATTTCATGGCATGTTTCTCTTTACATCCCCAACAGTGCCATGCTTGATCTGTAGACGACGTGTCTCTTAGACTCTTGTTTCACACCTGAAATTTCTTCTCCCTTCTTAGACCTGCAATTTTAAAATCCGGCTTTTGTGCTATCTCGGCACAATTTCAATATCATTGTCAAGGTGCTTTACCGAATTTCCGATGTGCATTTCGAAGATACAAGGGGAAAAAATAGGGGCGGAGAGAGATAGAGGAATGGGAAAAATAAATCTCAATATATCTCATCACTGCATCTTTTATTGACACTTATTACAAAATCTAGCATTCAATAACATTTTTTGTATTGTTGTATGCTCTGTAATCGAAGTAACTTTATCGTCTTAAAATTAAATCTTAAAAAGCCAATTTTTCATCTCTAGAATATTCAAATTTTTAACCTAATGATAAAAAAATAATAATCTTTTTTACGGTAACGTATAATATGTTAAGAAAATTACCATCTTCTATTACTCTCATTAAATTGTAAATACATTTGCTGAATTTTGAATATTATATTTTTATATTTTTGTGCAATGAAAAGTTTAAAAAAGGCCAAATTTCATATTGTTTTAGTAACATTAGCTCAGAAACAAAATATCAATCCATATTACCTTTTCTAGTAACAATTTTTATATACATAAAGGAACACTACTAAAACTATATAGTTCTCAAAATTTTAAAATCGATGTCCCATTTATTGAACATTGGTTAATTTTAAAGTATTTTTTGTGTGCAGAAAAACAACAAAATCAGGAAATGGAAAGCAATGCAAAGTAAGTAGTAATACAATTCTCTTTATCTTTTCAATAAATTGTAAGCCTGGACGTGAGCCTTGAACAAAAAGAGAAAAACTTCAATTTCGAAAATATATAATTAATTTCTAAACATGGTTCTGAACTTCCGAGGTGTCTCAACTGTATATTCTCGTATTTTTTAAATTTCCTGATTTGACGGAGCTTGAAAAGATATGATGAAAAGCTTAAATATAAAAATATTGTTTCCTGCGAAGCTCGTACTTACCTTCACGACCCAAGTGCAGGCAATTTCTCCTGTTAGGTACGAGCACGTTTCGACCATTTCTAATAATGGCATCAGATCACTCGATGATTTGATCCAGTGAACGAAATCTGTGAACTGAGAGATGGTGGAAAGTTTTATTTCATCTATGGAATGTTCAACCAGTTCCGAGAGCATCCTTTTCGCTGCTGATAGGCTCGTGTTCAGTGGCGGATCTTGAATGACCTCTGGTTCGAAGATAATGTGTGTCTTCCGAGTAAGCGACGAGAAGACTTTTCTTTCTGTTTGACGACTCGATCCTACATAGGTCAACCTAGAATTATTGAAAACAAAATAATTAACAATATCTAAGGATTGAATAAAAGATTTTACGAGTCAAGACAACTTTTCATTTCATTTCCACGCTGTATCGATTGCTTTTAATTAAATAGCATTATCCTTAATTATAATACATAGAGTATTCTTTATTTTTCGGTATGAAAAACAAGAGTCAATTGTAGTTATAAAATTTAAATTTATTTAGGTACAAAGCTCATTCGCAAGGAATAATACAAATATCTTTTTTTCATATATTTTCTAATGAGAAATCAAAGTAAAACCTTAAATTTAATACAAAACTCGAAGGAAATATATAGGTGAAATATTCTGAAAAATATAAAAAAAAAGACTCACCAAAGTAGAGTTACTTTAATGGGATGAAATTGGGTACTTCACGATAGAATATGTGGAAGATTTCATTTTAGTCGTCACTAATCGACTGATGGAGCATTCGGATGATGTATAAAACGAAGGACATTAGATGCTGAGGGAAACTTCCATGTGAATGGATTTCCGTCGACCCACGATACCAATGCTTCGTAGGTTGATTCGTGAATAGTATGAGCAGATGTCATTATTTAAGAGATGACAAGGAATTAGACTAAAAGAAGGTTGGTCAAACAGGTGAATCGCTCAGCATTTGGATCGGAGTGTTTCCACCATTCAACAATGATAGTAAGAATGAGTGAATTCTAGTCGAATAGAATATCAAGAAGGTTACGGTAGACTATGGCAACAATAAATCGTGAGGACAAAATAATTATAGGACCTGGCGTGCCTTTATCAACGATGCGACGTGTAACCGGTAAACGAAGACTGAAATTGTCATCGATAGACAACTCAGAAAACAGGGTTCGAGTTCACATAAGCTCTTCCGAGGCACTCTTACAACATGTTGGTACTTTGGCAAGATTCTGGGGACTCTAGTACCCTTCCTTTTACGAACCCTTGAGCTTGAAAACAGAATAATGACTGATCACACATACTTCACATTTTTCTGTCACCTGTCTTCGTACTTCCTCAACTCTTTTTTTTTTGGCCATCCAATCACCAGATCTCTACCCAATACGGCACATTTGGGCTTAAGTAAACAGGTGTGTCTCTAACCATCCCTTGATTCCGGCCAATTTCACTAGTTATTTGGAACGTATATAGCGAGCAATAACCCAGTAAGACATCCACCAGCTGTAGGAATCAATGCACAACCAGATAACAGCTTGGTCATTGCATTATTTATTTATAATAATTATTTCCCTCTTCATGAATAAAACATTCAATTTCTATACTACCGTTAGGTTTCCCATCGCATCTTCCAATTTCCATTCCAATTCCTCTTGGTGGTCGGGTTTTTTTAATTTTATAAAAATAAAAAAAATTTCAGAAACAGCTTTTATTAAGGCGTTTGGGGAAATCTGAGTGGGTGTCTAGGGTTTTTTTTTCTGTATGATAAAGAGATGAATTTCTCTTCCTAGAGTTAAGTTGAGGCAATAAAAAACAAACCATATATATATATATTTTAATTTAAGGTATCCTCTTTTTGTTATGATATACTTTCATTTATATTGGCAGTTTTATTTGAATGCTGGATACCTTCTAAATGGAACAAGTTTTCTTGCCTTATGCTCTGAAGAGATCGTATTTTTCTGAGTTTCTTTAGTTAAGCTAAAGAATTAATTGCGTAACAGTATATTGTTCCGATGATTAGTTCCAGAAATGTTGAAAAACATAGAAAATGTCGAAATTCTTAAATCAAAAAGGAATTCAAAATATTTTGAGATAATTGAATCTTCTATAATGCACCGGGTGTCTGAAAAGTATGTCTACACTTTCAAATATTAATTACAGAAAAAAAAACAGAGGGGGGGGGAATTGACTTACTGTTTTTTTTTCCTCCATAAAAAAAATATTAACTTTTTTTATAATGCTTTATTGCCAAATTTCAACGTGTCCATCATTAACTGCACGCAACACATTGAATCTATACCAGATTTCTATCCTCCTTCTATGAAGCATTGCAGAGTACATGGGTTGAAGATTTAAAATCGATAAACCATGCTGCAACTTGCTCTTGTTCTTGCAATGAAGCAGTTGAAAAATGTGGATGTTGTGCCATCTAGTTTGCATTTCATAACAGAAATTTTAATCTTTTCTTTATGGAACGTAAAAATTGTAAATGAAAATCTTTGCTTATTTATTTTTTATTCATTTTTGAAAGGGTAGTCATACTTTTCGGACTCCCTGTATTATAGCTAGTTTATCGAAAATACATAATTTCTTAAAATATTTATTGCGAATTTTTTTTTTAATTATGTACATTTTATGCAGAAAGTAAACACTTTAACGCCTTTTTAATATGTAATTAGAGTAATTAGTATCAAGACTATTTTGTATCTCATCATATTTCAGTTTTATGAACCTATTTCAACAAACTGAAATTGTTTACATAGAATAAATCAACGACATTAAAAAGTGATAGAACATCTACTTACAAAATATTTGATTGAAGTGATGCAGTGGTGAATGGCTCCAGGAGTATCGCGTGCCGCTCTTTGCAATCAACTTTCTCCAATCTTTTACTTTTCATATTAACTTCATACTCGCACTCGACTGTTGAATTTGTGATGCTCTGAACAAAATCCTGTAAGAGACAAGAACGATTTTTTTAAAGAAAAAAACTAAGAAAACGAAATATTAAATACTATTGTAGGTCAAGACATTGGTTTTAAACAATATAACAGGTGATTTAATTAGTGTAATAGTAATAATAATGATAAAATTCTCGTATTTCTAAGTTTAATAGTAAAAGTGCTGATATTATACTTAAGAAAAAACAAAACACGATAAATTTGAGCCGCAAATTGGCCAAAGCATTAATAATTTTGGACAATCACATAATGATGCACGCATCAAATTTCCTTTCAGTTTTATTTTTATTCTCTTTAGGAAAAACAAACAAACTAAATTTATAACGCTTGAACTTAGGCAAAAACTTAAATGTTTTAAGTCCGGAAATAATTTATTCAACATTTTAAGGAATGTGTGTGTGTGTGAAAGTCGTTTTTTTTTCAACTGCGCTCTATTTTAATACATTTTATATGTAATAACGTTCTATTAAGCGTGTTCAAATGAAAGAGATTCGAAAATTTACATGCGAACAACTTTCAAAGTATTTTGTGAAACAAACGCGATAGTGAAGGTGTATGTACCACGTATACGCGTGCACAAACAGATTTGTGATAATTTCATTCGTAAGAACATAGCATTCATTTAAAAATGGCTGGTATGGATACAATTGCATCCAAAACGGATTATTAAGCTGTAATAAAGTTTTGTAACACTGTAAAGGTGTAAGCCGGAATGGGGCCAAGTTTATAACATGTTTTGCGCTACGGGGATGACTTTGTCGAGCATATAGTGGTAGAGGATGAAACCTAGTGTCACCACTTCCAGCTGGAAGTCCGCCCGCATACAAGGGAAACATCCCAACTACCATACGTCCTAAAAATCCAAAGCTCAGCTTCTAGGCGGAAAGGTGATGTTAACGGCCTAATGGGTCAACGACTTCACTCAGATGATGGCGTAAAGCAAGGGTGTCAAACTCAAAGGCTAACTAAGGCCAAACAAACAAGATTTAACTCAAAATAGGTCGCAAAAAAATCAATATTCCTCGAAACGAAAATTTATTTCGAATAATACGTTATAATAAACATAAATAAAAGAACAAGAAAAATGTAATGCTTACTTCCTGACACTTGACATATCTTCTCTTCTACCATCTTTCTTACTTCGGGAGAAATTTTGATGTTTTATATATACTGGCCGGGCCACAAAAATGTTCGTTATGGGCCACGAGTTTGACACCCCTGGCGTAAATGCTGCAGTTCTGAACTGATTCCATGATCAACCGCCATCGTTCATCGCGGACGAAATTCGTAACCTTCTTAAAGAATGAGACGCCTGCCTAAACGCCATGGAGGATTTCTTTTAACAAACTTTCTATCATTTCACTCATTAAATAGTGTTGTTTTTATCTATGTGTCTGTCTCATTTCTGTCCCTACACATCTCATGGATACACACCTTGAATAACTTTCATTTGAACACTCCTTATAAATACTTTTCGTCATATTTTCTCTTTTTCTTGTGTTAATAGAGATAGTTTCCAAGGTAGGCATCTAAACTCTATATAAGACAGTTATTTCTGATGGATGATTTCATTTTGAATCCCAGCAGCCTTTTATCTCGATAAGTTTCTGAAAAAGCATGCTTATTGTTAAATTTCCTACGCGTATACAAGTATAAATCTGAAATATCTACCTTATTCCTAGGTGACCAATGAGTAGGAAACACGCATCTTCGGATATCCTTGGTCGTTCTCACAAATCCTTTTTTCTTGTCGAAAATAGTAGATGTCAAAGGACATGTGCCTTGAATATCGGTGTGCAGCTGGGGAAAAAATTATACTTTTTAATTATCGCATATGTATATTGTTTTGTGAACAAAATTTTGCAAACAAATCTTTAGGAATCACCAGAGGCTATTTATTTAAAAAACTTCAATAGAATAAGACATTAAAAAAGAACTTTAATTTGATAGAATAGACTTTTAAAATGAAGTTTATCATTAATCAAAGCAAGCGCGAACTGTACACCATAACCAGAATCGAAAAGTGATCAGTTGATTAATTTATTAGTATCTGAAACAATAGCATCTTTGGTGGATAAAACACCACCTATTTTCCTATGCAGCATGAACTTCTTTTATTCGTAATTTAAACAATTACTAAAAAATCTAACAAAAATGGAGTGAGTCTAATACGGATAAGAATATGAATGATGTCAATTATAAAAAATTGATTATTAAGTACTACATTCACCTAAGATGCTCAGAATTTTTACGTTTCAAAATGTTTACTTTTGTGGGAGTTTGTGGTTTTTTTTAAACAATGAGTGTCTGGAATATACTTTATAAATGGATTGCTTCAATTATCACCGAAATACAGAGAGAAAAGTCAAGTTCGGTTAATTAAAAACGTGAGCAGCATTTTTGTAACAATTAACAAAAGTTTGTTTTCCTTCATCAAAAGATGTTTAGTAAGGAAAAAATATTCATTATTTTATAATTGGTTGATTTGGTATAGTACTTGTGTAGTTACAAAGTGCAGCGTTAATAAACAGTTTGGAAAACTGTATTGATGGAATATGATTATCGCATTATGAATAAACCAAATAAAACTTTTCAAATACCAGATGATCTTAAACGCAAAATTTCACAGAATTCATTCATTCGCACTATCCCTCTATGTTTCAAAAACTTTTCAGAAAGCATCTTAATAGTGATAAGGATTAAAACTATTTTTATTCATAATTATAACTCTAGTTAATAGTAGATTAATCTTTTTATAATCAGCCATTTCTTTCCCTGGTATCGGTATTCGGTGATAGTGATATTAGACGCTGAAGGACTATTTTTATATGCAAGGAAGAAATGTTATAAGCATTTACTTAATCGTTCTACATTCAGACTGAGTAAATGTTCCCAATGAACATAATCCTACTTCAAAAATTTTCCATTGACGCCTTTCAGGAATAATTTTTATTTCTGGATCATATAACATATCCTAAGATTATTTATTAGAAATAACTAAACTGGCTATAGAACCTCCTTTTTTGTTCATTCGTACTTAGGTTAGTACAACCATACTTCGTATAAATGTTGTCGTTATTTTGTATCACTTATAAATATGAGAGGATAGCTTTCAAATGTACATTTTAATAATTAATGTCACCTTAAATCTTTTTTTCTACATGAAACAAATCTTTGAAAGTTAAATTAATAAGTCTAAAAGTTGGTTAACTGTTTAAAAAATGTTGCTGTTGTTTTAATTTAGAACACTGAAAATTTATACTGTATATTACTTTAGAAACTTTTTTTTTTATTTGCCCAAACTAGAGTTCGGAAAAAAAGTTTTATTCGAATATATGTCCTAAAAAGGAAATTGTCGATACACACAATTATTCCATATAGATTTTGTTACGTGCTAAAACTTAATTTTCTTTAAGCATTTTCTTATAATGCAAAATAATGCAATGTTATAAAATTCGTTTAATGTAATGTATTCTTGGTTTTATTTCTATGAGGAATCAGATTTCTCTCTTCCTCTTTTTCTGAAGTGTTAATATTAGGGATTGCAATATCGGACCAAAAGTTCAATACCGGGTGGTATTCGGTATTTTTTAGATCTCAATACCGGGATACCGGCAGTAGACATTTTAGAAAAAGAGAGAAAACATAGATGTTTCTTTGTTTTATTTGCCAGTTTTTTCAGAGTGTAAATATCACAAAAAATAGTTTGTAACTTAAAATTATAACAGTATACAAAGAATCACAAAAAAGTAAAGGAACATCTTATCTATTTAAATCACAAAAAAAGTGTAAATAACACTATTCTGTCTGTGGTACTATTACAAATTTTTGAAATGTGATCTTAAAAAACATAATGTACCCATTGTAGTGTCATTAAGCTTGGAATGTAAGCCTGTGCAAAAATTACCAGCTGTCGAAAACGCTTTTTCCCCAAGTATTTACCTCTAAATCCCTCATCTTTTCAAATAAATCGATTTCTCGTCGGATGCTTTTGAATAGAGCTGATTTCTGTAGTATATTTTGGTTCGTTGAAATTTTTTTAATTGTCACTAATTCTAATTTTTGTTCAAGAGACAATTCTTTATCACTATCGACATTCATGTCAACATTACCTTCGATAACCGGACCGAATTCTTCTGAATGTGGATAGGTTTGTGGGTAAAGAATTTTAATAAAATTTAAACTTGATCAAATTTGAATTGGTGAGTCTCTTTTCTTCTTTTTCAATTTTATTTTTAAAATCATTATAAATATGTAAATACCGTAAGACATTTACTATTTCGGAGACAGTTGAAAAAATTTCTAGTAAATACCGAAAAAACAGTAATCAAACTTGTGAACACCGGTATTACAAAATTGCACAAATGGCTCAAAACACCGTTATACCGGTATTGCAATTCCTAGTTAGTATGCACGCTAAACAAAACCCAGTCCAAAAACAAAAATCGAGTTTAACTCAAAACGGTCCTGTTGTTTAAGATCATTTATATTAAAGTGTGGAAATCTCTCTCTCTCTCTTCGAGTGATTTTCTCATTCATTTCGAGTCTTGAATTGCACAGAACTTTTCTTAAGTAATATAGAATGTAGGACATTTTTCTATAACCTTCACGGACAGTTTTCTAGTTACTTACTTTTTACACTAAATATTAGTATTTATTATAACAAAAACTACGATGCAATAACAATGGGCATTGTTATTTTGATTATAAAGGAAGCATTCTGATAAGCAACTGAATCAAAATTAATTCTTCATGCATGGTTTTACAATATGCTAAAATGTTTGTGCAAGATAATTACAAGCATTCGTTTTAGTTATTCACAATATCATCAATTACACTTGATTGAAACCAAGACTGTGAACTTTAAAAATTTTGTAAGGTAGTTTCGAAATTTAAAACTTTTATGACTATTTAAATTTTTTTTATTATTTCAAGAATTGAGGTTTATTTTTATATTTTATCAAATGCCTTTAGTTTTTATTAACGTAAGTAATAATTTTTTACAATTGTCTGTTTTTAAAAATAAAATGATTCAACTCCTTAAAAAGAAGAGAACCATGAAAAGAAGTTTAGAAGAGATTTTCCATTTAGAAGTTTTAAAAATTTTTTTCAGATATATTTGCAAATTAAAAATAAAATTGATTTTACTTTCTCGACAGTTGCATTCATCAACAGTTTTCTTTTTAAAATGGAAGTTATAAGTAAAATTAAAAATAAAACTCAGATAGCTATTTTAACACTAGTTTTTGAATTGCATGAACTCAGAATACAAACCTCTTGAAAAGTTTTAGTTGCGTAAGACAGTTTGAAAACAAATGTTGATAAAATTGCTCTTTTGATGTTGACGCAATACTTCGGATCCTTTTCGTCCGTGTAAATTTCCGGAATTTCTCCATTGACAAGAGAAAATAGTATGGAATACCTAAGAAAACGAATCAATAATTTCTTAAGTTTCAATATTTAGTTCAATACAAAATTATACTACCATTTCAACATTTATTTTCATTGCAATTAAGCTTGAACATTTTTATCTATAAATAGTTCCCTGTATGGACATCTTTGCTAATTGACTGTACTTTATTTCGCAATTTGGAAGATTACAGCAACTGAATGCACTCAAAATGTTTGTGCAGAGAATGGCTTTTGACTGTATTTATTTTATGGTTTAAATATCGTATAAATTATGCAAAGTTTTTTATCAAAGTAAATATATCTCTAAGTACCATGAAAGAACTAGGAAACTGTTTTAACAAACCGTGTTCTTTTAAAGAGGAAATATATATATATATATATTATAATGAATCGATTTAAATAAAGCTCTCCGAGAAAAATTAATTCAGATAAATAACGACAACTTAAAACATCCTTTGAGGAAAGTTAAATCTTAAAAAAAACTTTTAACGCACATTTACATTTATGCATTGAGAGTGAATGTAAAAAAAGTAGCTTTTAAAACTAATTAAGCTACACAAATACATTATGAAAATTTTTTCCTATAAAACTGAAATTTAGTATAGGAAAAAGTGGTCTCATCCGTAAATAGCCTAAACAGTTTATTTGAGCTAACGCATGCAAATGTAATACTGAAGGACATAAAGATCAAATTAAAGGATGTTTTTCTGGTGTCTTAATAAATAATTATTTTTAAAAATACTATTTAAGACCTAATATTTCGATGGGAATGGATTATCGAAAGCGGAGATGGATACTTATACAATTAAAACTACATTCCAAATTATTTTGTACTTGCTGATAATTCCTGCAAAACATTTAGCTTCATCAAATGTTAGTCTAAAATTTGTTTTTTCCGTAAATTATAAGTAAAGTTCAATGCCTACTTTAAAAAACAAAATAATTTAATTTTTTTCTCTAACAGCAACTTAGTTATAATTACAAGGTAACCAAAAAAGTTCTTGCCGATTGCGCGTTTCCATTGAAAGAAGTGAGAATAAGTACGCAAATCCGTTTATGACGGGATTGAGAAACCGTCAGTCGAGAGTAGAAATATCAGTTGCTATAAACTCAGGTCCACTTCTCACATTCATCAATCGAAACTCGTACAGTAGGGAAGCGAAATGGACGCATCGAAGGAGCTCGTTCGGGGTTGTTTACTTTACGACTTCAAAATGGGCTTATCAGCCGCTGCATCAAGTCGCCGAATATGTCAAGCGTTTGAGGATAGTGCTGTCAATGAACGCACGGCAAGGCATTGGTTTCAAAAATTCAGGTCGGGAGATTTGTCCCTCTGTGATAAAGCTCGAACAGGATGACCACAGGCCTTGGATGACGAAGCCCTGCAGGCAGCCATTGAAGAGGACAGTAGTCAAATGTGTGGTGAACTTGCCAGACAATTGAACACTTCCAGTGAAATGGTTAGACTTCATCTACACCGCTTAGGTAAGACGTACAGGCTGAGCAAGTGGGTTCCTCAGACGCTGTTGGAAGTCCATAATCAACAACGAGTGGCAGCCTGTTTATCGTTGCTTTCTCGCCACCTTAACGCATCCATATTCAATCGGGTGCTGATCAGTGATGATAAGTGGGTCTTGTATGACACACCCAAGCTTTCCAAACATTGGTTGTCACCCCAGGATTCTGTCCCACACAGCGGAAGACCACCTATGCGCCCACGCAAGATTATGCTTGTGTCTGGTGGACTTGTCGTCAGGTGGCTCACTATGAGTTGCTACCAACGGGCCAAACGGTCACTGGAAACCTGCATTCGCAGCAATTGGAACGTGTACAACAGGCACTGCATCAGAAGGAGACAGCACTGGTTAATCGAAAGGGTGTACTGTTATTGCATGATAACGCGAGGCCGCATGTCGCACGGGTGGACAGGAATACGATACAGCGACTTTTTTGCGAGACTTTGCGCCCTTCTCCTTACCGCCCTGACCTTGAACTATCAGATTACCATCTCTTCCATTCCCTGGATAATCATCTTCGTGATAAATCCTTCACCAATGAAGCAGACGTGCGCCAAACTCTCACGGACTTCTTTGCGTCCCACACCCCCGACTTTTACCGCAAGGAGATTGAACAAAAGGAGACACGTTGGCAGAAAGTGCTGGATGCTGATGGTGATTACTTCGAGAACTAACAATAGCCTATGCTGTTTGTATGTCATACTCTTTTGGGTCATTAAAAACGGCAAGAACTTTTTTGTTTACCTTGTACATATGAGCCACTTAAAACAGAGGGTTAAAGCAAATTTTATTTTTTGCAGTTCTGTTTCACCCAATTTACAAAATTAAAAAAATATATTTATTGTGTGATGCAAAATCTCCAAAGAACTACATATCTCGTTCGAAATATTTAATACATAATCTATTCAGCATATAAACTTTATTGTATTTTCGGGCTTGAGGTCATTGAGAGGGGGGAAAACAGTAGTGGAGTCAATTTCGTGGTCAGAAATAAATGCAACTATGTACTTCGAAAGCCTATTGACATTTCTTGATTACATGGGTGTTATAAAACAATAATACTCAACTTATGTTCTTTAATTTCTTTCTTAAATGGAAAAGATATGAATCAGACGTAATTATGATAATAAAAACAAATTCATTTCTCCATAGGATCGCCATAGAACTCGAGTGGATACTCTTAAGGAAATTTAAAAATAATAACTAAGCCTAAAAATTGTTTGGTCCCTTTTTATAAAGGCGGTACAAAAGCTTTAAGCAAATTCTAAGATTACAAATTTAGAAGGATATTCTGAAAAAGTCATATTTACTCATGAACATGCCGTTACAAGCATTCGGGGTGTAAGACAACTCAACAAAAAAGTATTTACAATCCCAAACATAGTGGATTTATAAGTCATAAAAATTTTGAATAGTAAAAAAAGAGTATTTTTTCATAAAAAAATGAAAGACGAAATTTGAGAAAAGGATACTTTTAACCTATAAAAACATTAAAAAATTTATTTTTAATAGTAGCACATTTGCTGTACAATAAACCTTCTTTAAACCGGACCCCAATAAACCGGACATCACTTGAAACAGAGCATTTAAACAAAATTCATTATTAATAAACGCAAATAAAAAGCTGAGTTTCTGTTTTACAGTCTTTTTTTTTATCTAATACATACAGGTATAGAACAAAATAATAGGAACACAAATTGAAAAATGAGACATCCTTCCACACCGTCAAATAAACGGTCACCAAGTGTCACAACAGTGTGCTACCGAGTGACGGTGAAGGGTAAGGTATCAGTTAAGCATTTGGCAGTTGGATGAAAAAATTCTGTTCTTAGCAAAACATCATTTAATCCGACCTCTCCGACATTAAAAGAAACATGATAGTTGGAGCTCATCTTGCCGGAGCGTCCGTGTCCAGAACTGCCAACCTTGTGGGTGTTTCAAGGACTACTGTGTCAAGAGTTATGACAGTCTACACAAATCTGGGTAAGGTGTCTACTGACAAGTACAACAGTGGCCGAAAGTCGAAGTTGTGGGACCGAGGTAGACGGGTGTTGAAGAGGATAGACACCCGAAAAAGCAAGACTACATTGCCGCAGATGACGTCCGAGATGAATATCAGAAACTTGTATCCATACAAACCATTCAACGGGAGTTTTGCATGCTGCAAACATTCCTGGCAGAGTAGCTATTCCAAAACCGTTAGTTTAGGCATGGAATGCTATGAAGTGACGATAGGGTGCCGAGATCACCTAAACTAGACATGACTTAAATTAGAACAAGTCATCTGGTCTGATGAATCCTCATTTACATTACTCCAGACCACCGAATGTGTGTTCGTCTGTCGAACACCGACAGAAGCATGTCATGTTGACTGCCTAGTTCCGACCGTAAAACATGGAGGAGGTTCTGTGAGGGTGTGGGGTGCAATATCTTCCTGTGAATTGGGGCATCTCGTCATCTTGAGGGGGATAATCATAGGCGATTATTTTCGAAGCATTCTCGTTGATTATCTTCAACCAATGCTTCAGAACCTTTCTCTGTAAGAAAGTCCTGTATTCCAAGAGGACAACACCCCTGTTAACACGTCTCGCTGAGCTCAAACATGGTTACAAGGGCCTGATGATAAAGTAGTACATCTAACCTGGGATCCCCAATCATCTGAACATCATTGAGTGTCAGTGGGATTTTTAGAGAATAAAGTCAGTGCTCGATTCCATCCTCTACGCATAATCTGTAACTTCGAGACTGCCCTGCACAAGGAATATGTGCGAATCCAATGTACTATGCTCTAGACCTTTATTTGTCAATCCCACTTCGAATGCAATCTGTCATTCAGGTCAAAGGTCCCTGCCTAATACAAACCTCTTTTTTTCACAGGTGTCCCATTATTTTGTCCTATACCTGTATGTACGTAATGAATAGACTTGAATTCTCTCTTGTGCAAATCCATGCTTCGGAGAGCAGCGGGAAGCAATTAATTCCATTTTATAATCTGAAACCTCAAATTCCTAAGCATCTACCTTTTTGTCTGGCCCTGTCTAAAAATTCAGTTGTTTTTTAAATCCTTACAAAGCATCCAAGGGAGTAGTTACTTTGAAAGCTCTGTGAGGGGTTGGTGGTCTGCGTTTTGTGAAGCGTTGAGGAAGCAGAAGTCGAGGTGCAGGAGATAGAAGCAGCCATCTGAATGAGAAATGCTGACATCGCATTGGACAGAGACCTTATTCTCGTCTTGAGTGGAGGCTCCACTCTCCAGTCTGTACGAGTAGCCATATCCCGGCTGCAATACGCTTTCTGAAAGACAGAAACACAAACTCCGAGACTAACAAATAATATGGCAAAAGAGAATAAATTGTTTAAAGAATTTGGATTGCTTGGATTCTTCTGGTTCCTTCAGAGCAGGAAATATATTAAAACGCCTAACCACAGGCACCTAACCCGTGAAACAAATTATCAGAACAATGTGCCACAAATAGAGAAGTTTTTTCTCTATTTCATTCTCTCCCGTTATAACAATGAAAACGTGAGAAAAAGGTTATTTTGTAAAACAAATTATGATAAAATAACTATTATATGTAATAATTTAAAATACATGTAAAAAAACTAATACGTGATCATATTTACTTACATTTATTTAATTATGGCATAATAAATTAAAAGCCCTGTTTATACTTTGAAGCTCTAAGTATAAAAAATAATATCTGTTGTTGTTTCTTATCCTACTTGATCGACAGAAACATCTAGACCAAGTACATGAACCCGTGCGTTTTTCAACTATGAAGAACTGTAACAGGACTTGAGAGCAGCTGACTCTTATGGCAACCAATACAAGCCAAGGTGTGGGCAGGAGTGGCTTGGGTCACAATACAATTCGGGCAACGAGGGTAAACTTTAAGATTCACCACATGCCGTTGAGCTCAAGTATGTCCACTGCGAAGGCTAGTAAGAATAGTTTCCTCTCGCCTACTTCTCGTCTCAATTAAAGCAGCACCAGGACGGTTTCCTCCATCCACTCATGCACGGGGGCCTGCCTCCAAGATGAACTGATATTTAGTTTGGGACCCGGGTAACTATATTTCTAAAAAGTAAGGCTGCAGTCTCGGGCCAAAAAAATAGTATCTTTATTGGATTTCAAAAATGGTAATTTTGTAAATCTTTATACAAAATGATTTTTTAAAAAACAAAAAAAGGGCATGAGCACAAGCTTTTTCCGTCTCTCTGTATTATAATAAATACGTGCATAGTACCGTATCTTTTTAAAAATAGTAAATTACAGTTACAAAAGAAAACAAACCAGCTTAGGCTTCCCTGAAAATATAGAAAAAATCGATTTTTCTCTTACCCCAAGTAAGTGTGCGTATTCCAAATTTGGCTCGTTTGAGTTACACGGGCGATACAGGGGATTCTTTTGTACCACAACAAAATTTTAAACAATTCAGCAGTAAAAAAATAAATTTATTTTGCTAAGAATCCCAGACCAAACGATTGAAATGTCAAGATTTTTAACCACTAGAGTATTTTGAATAGCGTTAAATAATTTTAAATAAAAAATTGTGGCTAAAGTGTAGTATGGGGGGGGG
>BMAV01014671.1:328899-342258 GCA_019973955.1 Trichonephila inaurata madagascariensis | reverse complement strand
ATTGCTCAAATTATAAAACTGTAATTTACATGTATTATCTTGTGTAATTATTGTTTTATCTTAAAATAGTGTAAATAGTTTATATTTGGATGTTTCATACGTTAATATTACTTTCTCTTGATTTATTTTATGATAAAAAAATTGTGATATTCCCAAGAAACGCCATCCCTTACATTCAAATGGCGTTTCAAAGGAAACTTGGTGAGATATTGGGGATATAGCCAAGTTGGCATTATTTTTGGCAACCAAGTTTGTCGACTTGGTGACCCTATGGATGCTTCTGAAAATTACTGGAAAAATCTATAACATAAGCGGATTTTTCGAGAAAGCGCTGGAAGATACAGGAAGACCCACAAGACAAATTGTTCCTGGCGTTTCTCCTCAGTTACGTTCAATTTTTTTTATCCATTTTTACTAACTGTGGTATAGTTAATAAAAATGGCTCTATGGTTACTATACTTTATGTGTAATTAAATTTGTTACAGCATTACGACAAACTTTTTTTGTACAGTCTATTCTCGCTAATTTAATTCTTCGATAATACGAATCTCTCGCTAATTCGGAGTGTGCGCTCAGTCCCAAGAAAAGCTCTTGGTATTTCGAACTAAAGCAATACATTTTGGTACACTCAATATTTCGAAGTAAAATCTGTGGCTGCCTGACTGCAACACGCGATAATTCGAAGGTATCTCATAAAACTCTCAACAATTCGAACACTCACTATCATGTATAGTCTTGTAGCAAACAGATTGGAGTTTACAAGCTTTGTGTTGTATTGTCTCTACATGTCTCCCCTGTAATGTAGCCGCTTTGATGACCATCTGTCTTCTACCCCTTCTGAGTGTTTTCCGGCTCCTCAGGCGAAAAGACACTTTTATTGCTTTCCTTCTTCAATTGGTCAGTTCTTGCCACACCTGTTGTCAGCCGTCCATACCTTTTGTTTAACACGTGGCCTTGTTCTACATGTGTTCAGAAAGGATGGTCCGCTATCATGAAGAGGAGATGCGCAGGATTGAGTGTTTTCTGCGTCGGAACTGACAGGACGATTTATGGCTCATCTGTGTAACTTATAGCATGTGGCACCAAATAGAGCATGGGCTCGGACTCTCTTGAACAATCAAGAATCAATCTTAAAGAATTTTGGGGACGGTGTATGAGGAAACTGGGTGTGAAAAGATTTTATTTCCAATGAGGAATGGAAATTTGGAGGGCTGTGAAAGAGTCCTGTTAGAAAGATTAATAAAAACGGAGTGGAAAATGAAAGGAGAGGAGCGATGGAGAACAGAGATAAAAAAATCGAATCTTGGAGGACTGATTAGCCGAGCCTACTTAACATCGATGCTACTAAGTATACACCGTAGCTTAGTGTGAAACTGTGAATATGCCCTGTGTTAATTTTAGATTCTAAATTTTAAATTAAAAGTTTCAAATTTAAATGTGTTAAGAGAAAAATCCCTCTTCGTGTATTTGGGGAATTTTTTTTTCTACCCTCTTGATAGTTCAAAGTTTTTCATTGGTCCCTCCAACTTCGAATTATCGAGAGTTGACTGTATAGAGAGGGAATTATTAATTGTTTCATTGAACACAAAAAGAGAAATCGACAAATAAAACAAAAAGTAGATAGTTAAAATGTTTATAAATTGGTTGAATAAGCAACAAAATTTGTTAGAGTTGTGATAAAGATCTATTTTCCTGCAACTATCATCTCATCGAAAGCTTTTTTTTTAAATCAGTGGTAACTCAAAACAAACAAGCGTCGAGGGTGTTAAGAAATATGCATAAAAGGAGATCTGTTCCAAATGTAAAAGGGTGAATTAAAAAAAGTGTCTTACCGTGATCTAAAGGGGGACAGGCGTTAGAGAACACGTGACCTGAAACAAAAGAAAGAAGATAATCTCAAGCTGACGTGTACTAACATTTTTACATCACAAAGTGACTAACAGGGTAATTTATCAAAGAGCGATAATTGCAACTCACTGCAAAGATAATTTTGATTGTATCGATAGTATATATAGGTCAATAGCCACAAACAGTTTCTCTGATACAGATTAAATTTCTTTGTAATTTTTTTAACACTGATTAAACTTAAATTTAATCTGTTTTTAAAGTATGCGTAAAAGGAATAGGTTTCCTTGAACTACTTTCTAAAAGTCAATCCTATCACATGCTTTTTAATATCCGAATGAAATAGTAACGAATATAGTCTTGAATATAGTCTTGAAATAGTAACGAATATGATTGGATACAAGTATATGAAAAAAATGCATTGATCTTTTCTTACATTATAACGAATTTTAAATTTTTATAAATACACTCAAGATTACTTTCTTAAAGCGGCTCATATTTAAAAAAGAAACATCATTAAAATACTGAAATAAAGAAGAAAGAACAAGGTTTTCTAAATATAGAAAATACCAAATACAAAGCTGAAAAAATTTACAATCAGTCGCAAGAATATATATACACTCTCAAAAATGTGGCTTTTTCAATATAATTATAAAAAATTAAAAGCATAGAAAATATTTTTTTTAATGTTGAATTACATATTGTATTCAAATTTATTTATATAAATAAAAAGAAAAAATCTCGATAACTGGTAAAACGAAAAACAATTCACTTAGCGAAAATCCTTTAACAAAAATATGCGCATGTACAGCAAGGAAAAAGCATAATAATTAAAAATATTTTAATGTGATGTCACTTCATCTTGTAAATCAACTCTGGCTTGCAATTTCCTATTTATTTTGGGAATAATATTTTGTGTGGTATTTGGTTCAATTTTAGCGCATAATAACGATTTTAATATTTAATGCAACTAATTCATTTAATACATTTTTAAAGAGTGAATAATTTAAGATTTAACCTCATCACTTCTCGATCTCATCTCTATTATTTAATATCTTTGGGATCTACAACAAGGATTGTTAAAAATAGTAAATCCATTTCGGGACTTTTTATACTTAGAACAATAGACAAACTTTTAGACCACTTTTTTTTTTTAGTTTCACAACACGAGTTTTTTTATTTCTCCTTAACCTAGGTATCAAATTCCGTATGTCAGCACAAATATCCTTTCAAGACATTTAAATTGGAACAACGATAACATAAATTGCATAACGCATACTCAAGATTCAATGTTCAAGTATGATATGAAATACTGTTTCGTTTCTGTTTTAAAAGAGAGAGATTATATAATAGTTTGCAAAAACCTTTTAGATGAAAAGATTTTTGAGGCATGAATTTTGCAATATTTTGTAGAGATAGATATTGTAAGATATAGAGATATAATTTCGTTTTTATCTCATATATAATAAAATACAGTTCTGGTTAGAATTGTGGACACTTGAAAATTGTTGTTTTTAAATGTGAATGCTTATAAAAAATGTTACAAAATCTGAAGTCGTATATATCATTTTAAAGAGAATTTAATACGAAATTCAATACAAAAAAAAAACAAAATTAAAGTAAATTCATTACAAAAAAATTTAAGCTACAATAAATAAAGGGATACATTAGCTTCTGTGATTACAGTGTATCAGTACTTAGTAGGGTAGCCTTTACTTTTTAATTACAGCTTCACATCCATGTTTCATTGAGCTAATGATTGTTTTAAGCTCTTTCTTCATAATTACAAAATACCAGGAAACAATTATAGCCTCAATTAGTTCTCTTTTATTTGATGGGTGCCTCATTCGGACAAGAGTTTTCAAACGGCGCTACAAGTTTTCGATAGGATTGAGCTCAGGACTGTTTCCTGGCTATGACAACAATAATATTTAGTCAAGAAACAATGATATCAAATAAAATAATAGGTTGAACACCTAGAAAGAGATGTAAGATTATTGTGTAATGAGAAAGTGGTATTTCTCCTATGCTGAAAATGCAAGATGGGTAAGTGGTTCAGGGACTACATCTGGAGACTGAAAGTTTTGCTTACGAAATCAGGAGACAAAATCAATGAAAAACAAATCAGGAAAACCATGAAAAAGGTACACCATACCTGTTGATAAAAGAAGAATAAAAGAACTATGTCTGCAAGATAGAAGAATGTCCTCTACGGCCATCAGAAGTTATCTAAATGATACTGGTCAATTTGTCGGTTCAAGAATAATCAGGCAAAAATTAACAGAGGTAGAAACCCCCACGAAAAAAATACTTATCTCAATTTACAGTAGAACAAAAAAAAAAGTGTGTGTGCTTATGACCACACGATAGAAGTGATTTTGTAATCTTATTTCAGGGATTCGTTCGGTGAATAAAAAACAAGGGTATATTAGAAATGTCCTATAAAATTATTTAGTCGTATGTCTATACTCATAAAGTAATATTTTTGTGCTAAATATACAATCATATTTGTAAATTAATTGTATTCTAAGAAGGAAACAATAGGTTTATGGTAGCTGAAATAGGTTATAAATACTTCAGAAACAAAATTTTATTTAAATATCTATAAAAAAAACACCGTCCATACTTTGTCGTGCTTTTATTTGTATCATTTGACATAATTAAATTGAAGTTTGATTTTAAAATTCAACGAAAAGCTTTGATTTGTCTTTTGAAAATCCCACTTTAAAATTCCCACTTAAAATCATAGGTTATTTGTTCAGAAGACCCGATCCGGCTTTGTGAATTTTGGTTGTAATTTAAAAATATTCAATTCTATCCATGAATTAATTTAAGCAAAGGGGACAGTAAAACAGGTAGTTGATTGGAAAGAGAGGAATATAGGTCAAACCCCTTTTAAAAAGGGATTTAATCAGAAGATTTATATCACATAATCTCTAGCTTATACTAGCTCTTTTGTCATTGTACGGCAGTTTTGTACAAATATATCTGGTACTGCTGCAAGGAAAGTCTTCTTAATTATATTTTGTTTTCTTGTATTTAAATTATTTAATGTAACTTTTTCTTAATACCTTTATACTTAATTTTGTTATTTTAAATTCTTAGTTGTCTTAATTTTATTTTTAGACTCAATGTATATTAAAGCAATTATGTGATTAATAGAACTATTTATTCATCGCTATTCTGATTCTCTTACAAAAATAGATTTTTATTCTTAAATTCACTGCAATGTTGCTAATGATAATTATACTATTTACTTAATTCTATAAAAATTTGTCCTTTTTCTACATTTTGTTTAATTAGGTATAGGATTTTTCTCTCTCTCTCTAAGCCTATTTTTTAAAAATATTACATGTTTCATTTTCATGCTTCAACTAGTATTAGAAAGAATCCCGCGGTCATTTTTGTAGAAAGAGGTGGAGGGGGGAGTCCTACTTAGTTTGAAGCTAGGAACTAGAAGGAGAGAAGGAGGAACTAGGAAATAGAAAAGAGCTAATTGATGCTATAATTGTTTCCTGACATATTGTAATAACGAAGGAAGAGCTTAAAACTATCGTCAGCTTAATGAAACATCGATATGAAGCTGTAATAAAAAATGAAGGCTGCCTTGCTAAGTACTGGTAACTCACTGTAATTATCAGCATCTAATGTATACCGATAATTATTGCAGCTTAATTTTTTTTTGCATTGCTTATATTTGAATTTTGTTTTTTGTATTAAATTCAGTATTAAATTCTTTTTAAAAATGATATAGATGATTTTGCATATCGTGAAAACGTAACATTTTTTAATAAACATTCAAATTTAAAAGCATAAAAATTTCCGAAAGTCCAAAAGTGTACACAATTTCAGCCATCTCTGTATTATATATATTCAACTAATAAAATGTCCCTTTATCATAAATTTAAGTTCGTAAAAATATTTTTTAAAATTTTAAATCCCTTTCTTTTATTAGGTGTATAGTGACTACTTAGTACTTGACCTCGCGTTAAACTGTAATACAAGAGATTAGTAAATTTAGTTAATTTTTTCAGAGTAGTTGAAAAATCTTTTTTTTCAATGTTAAACCACAAAAATAACTTTTTACATAAACTGTGTGTGTGTGAGTAGGAAAAATAAATAAATCGTCTGCTATCGTGAGAGTTAAACAAATTGGTTTACGAAAATAAGGGGGAAATGAATCTTAAAATTCGAAAATTAAAAGGAGAGTATTATATTTTTAAAGTTAACTTTAGTTTCCTCGTATAAGTTGATATATATTTGTGGGACTGTTATGTTTTCCATAACAAATTTATTAAATGGCACATATTTCTTTAATTGCAAGTATTGTTACATTGAGTGCTTAATTATTTCTCTTAACGGTACATTTACATTGGGATGCTAAGTAGCAAAATGTTACAAAACACTCCGTAAATGGATACTTGTTATTTAATTGTTTCTTTGAATAATTTTTCCCGCAACCCAAGCAGATAAAGACTTTATCTAGAAATTCATGTTCTGTGTCTATTATTTTCTAAACATAAAGAAAAATGAATGACAGCACAGTAAAAATGCATATTCAAGGAAATTTTGTTTTACATCTCTCTCTCTATATATATATATACACTGACTTCCAAAAGTTAATTTACGACAAGTTTCCCGATGCTCACCATAAAGAAAGGGCAGTAGCAATAAAATTTATAGTTTCTATGAATGAGATAATAACGAAAACACTAATGCAAAAATGATAGCTACCCCTTTTATATTAAAGAAAATAACAGGTATGTATGAGTGGGAGAAAAATATGGAAATATCAAACTTTCGTAATTTCGTGAGTAAGTGTTTTTTTTTTTTTTTGATTTTCAACTGTTGTTAGTAATTTCATTGACAAAAGTCAATGCAGTTAAAGGTAACGGGTAGTCGGATGAATGGAAATGGGTTTGTCACAGGTTGATTCTGCTATAAATCTCAATGGTCACACAGTGTAATTCAACGACTGTGGAATCAATTTCAATCCGAAGATTCGATGTCCAGAATACATGTACCAGACCAACCACGAGCTACAACACTTTCCAGAAGACCGTTTTTTATCTCTTTCGACCCGAATAAGAACAATACCGTACAGCAGCTCATTACAGACACTTAGTAGTATTTAAGAGAAGAATTTCCACTATTACGGTACGAAGACGCCCTCCCAATGCAGGTCTCTATGCAAGACGCACCCTGAAAGGACGACAGAGAAAGGTCTGCTTATGTTGGGCAAGAGAACATGTTTCCTGGACCAGACAGCGATGGTCTCCGGTACTCTTAACAGCCACGTTTGGATTCACACTGGAGAGTAATTCAGAGCGTCTGTTGAACTGTAGGGAACAGCGCACAAGATACCATCCATCCAACAACGTTGAAAGGCGCAGTATTAGAAATGGTGGAATCATGGCTTGGGCAAGAATTTATCTCGGTGGTTACACTTACCTGCATGTATTCCATGGAGAAACTATGACTGGTGTGAGACATAGAGATGAGATCCTTGATCCGTATGTCAGCCCATAGGGTGGTGGTATTGATAACGATTTCATTCTGATGGATGATAATACTCGAGCTGAGAGTTTTGAGGTTTGGAGTGAATGGAATGGCTGGCTCAGTCTCCCGACCGGAATCCGATAGAACATCTTTGAGACTATCTTGGCAGTCACGCTGCTGCTTTAATTCATTCTCCAAAGTCATTAAATGAGCTAAAACAATGCATACTCGGTGTCTGGTCTTCGCTTCTCATTTCTGGGTATCCAACAACTTCACTGACAGCATGTAAAATTAATGCCACAGTGCAATCAAATTAGGGGTGGACGTATTCCTTATTAGAATCCCTTTTTGTAATGTTTCTGTGACATTTTACCACATAAAAATGTGATGCACTATTTTCTCCAAGAATGGACTTTCCTGCCAAGAGTGCTTTTTTTTTTCTTTTTTATTTTTTGGTAAATCATTTTTGCATTAAATTTATGTTATTTTTTATGAACAGTTTAATGCATATTTTCTCCAAACTTGTTGTTTCTACATTTACTCATTTGCAAATAAGACGCAAAAAAACTGGTTGTATTTAACTTTTGGATATCAGAGTATATATCAAGCATATTTTCAGACTTTTCAAGCATATTTAAACTATTTGCCAAAGAAACTGCGTTATAATTTTACTAAAAGGCTTAAAAGTTTATAGTATCATATTTTAGAAATAAATACATTGGAGAATGGTTTTAAAATTATGATTTTATGGTATGTATTTTTGTTCATTGTATTATTGTTTTATTTACATCTACTGATTTTCTAAAAAGAATGATAAAGGGATAATTTATTACTTTAAATATACTTATGACCATTTGACCGAAACATTTTCAAGTGCACCTCAGCGCCTAAGGTCACGAAAATTGAGATATGCCCAGTAGGCCTAGACCCTCATGGGCTGTTGTGCAGTTCAGTTCAATAAATATAACTTATTTCTATAGGTTTTACGAGTTGGATGTAAAAACGGGAAAGAAATGCCCATGATTTTCCATGCATTTATGTTCAGAATGTAATCATTTTTTGTTTTCAGAACTGTCTGCACCAGTGGAATTTAATTTCCAAATCAACACAGTATTCTACCACATTTATAATACATTCCATTGGTTGTACTCTGATTTCCTTGTAATTTTTCTTTATTCGTATTTATTTTATTTCTTATATTTATCGTGCTAAAAAATATCAACTACATCAATGGAATGAAATGAAATGAAAATGCGATTAGTTAATTTGATTAAAATATTCATAATTTATCATAATTTCTTTTTAAAAATTAGATTTTATTGAAGATAATTTGTTTTTCGTAATAAAACTATTAAAAAACTACGGGGGGCCCGAAGAAAAACACATTCATGAAATACATTCAGATAAATGTGTAATCAGCAGCTTAAGCACCTATAATTTTATGAACTTTAATGTAATCTTAATGAACCTACACCAGAAAGAAAAAATGATGGAGCCAACTCACCTGCAAAAAGAAGAAGGTAATACCAGGAGCGCATCTTTCAAGACAAAACTATTCCTCGTGCAGATGTACTACCATCTTTGATAAAATTCCCTTATTATTTTTCTTTCGGAAAAGAAAGTCGCATCAGATAGGAGGAAACAGCCAAAGAAAATTTTCTTTGTAGCCAAAAAATTAAGAGTAATCTGGAAATAGAAGGTTTTTGGAAAGTGAATTGGATTTCAATCGAAGCTTAATAACTGTCGGTATGACTTTTATATAAAAAAGTGAAATACATTAAGTCCTATGGATGGGCACGAAAAAATAAAGTCATGTGGTGTCTAAATTTTAAATATTAACATTTATTTTCAAGAACATACTCGGACAGAACTAATGTCCTCCGCACTCAGACGTAGAATGAATTCTCCCCGCCACGCCTGGGGGAGGGGGTAATACAACTGTCTCATTTAGCATGTGGCGTTTCCAGTCGCGTGTGTGAACTTCGAATTCTTACACATAGTGATAGTCAAAACTGTTCAAAAACGATTCCATTCGTAATCATAAGAAAAAGAAGTCAATCAACAAAATTTTCCTAAGGCATGACATTCATACCCAGTGCAAAACATAAAAGTTTTAAGAAAATATTAATGCATTCATTTCAAAGGCAGAACAGGGCGAAACTGAATCCAATTCTCCTTTTTGTTCCCCTCTTCTTTATTTTATCTTTCTTTCTCTTCTTTTTCTCTTAAAGATACATAAAGAAGGGGAGGATACAAAAATACTATAAAAGTTCGCTTAGTATGTGTGTTTCTGGTTTCCCAAATTTGCAAACTTAAATAAAATTATGTTTAACGAAGACTCATAATTTTATTTTATTATCAGAATATTCAGTTTTATAATTCAAAATTATTCCCAATACAAAGTTTTGGAAAAAAAACACTTAGTTCTAAAAGTTAAAAATTCTCTTAAAAGAATTTTTTAAAAATTCAATAAATACGAATTCATAGAACATGTTGTTTTTCTTTATCTGTTTTTATTTCATCTAACAAGGTATTATTACTGCCCTAGTTCATAGATGAATTTAATAACTGTGTGGCGCTGCTTAGTAAAAAATTTAATCACAGATTTTTGCGAAAAAATTAAATAAACGCATTTAAATAAAAAAAAAATGTGAAAGCCTTTCGTTGTAATGTATTTACGACATGTTCTTTTCTTTTGAACTGATTTCAATTGTTTCCCATCCACGGAACAATTCTTATTCCGTCTTGCTTTACGTTCTTGAAGGACTTAACCAGGGAGTGGGGGTGTGGAGCACAAAATCACCCCTGGCTCGCGAAATCTTTAATTCTGAAAAACCGTTTATTTGTTAACAATGACCTTAACAGTGTCCTCTTATATGATAGTCTTCATAGGAAATAAAATGTATTTGTCACATATCTCTCTCTTTTTTTGTCTGAGTTCCCCGCGCAACCACTTTATTTCCAAAATATTTTCTATATGAACATGCTACATTTTTCCCCTGTAAATAACTTAGTGGTTTTGATTGCTGTGTTGTACGACTTACTATGGCTTATAAATGTAAATGAGCAGAATATAAAAAAAAGAAATGAGCATCTGTGATCCTATTGAAGGAAGTTGAAACTGATCAAGCAAGGGAAGAACCTGCTGAAAAAATGCATATTAATCATGCTAGAGAAAGTAAATTTTAGAAAAGTGACGAACCCATGAAACGTTTGAGTTGAAAGAAAAGTTTTCAAATGCTACCTGAAATAATGCATCAAGAAAGATATGAAGCCACAAGTGTACACAAGACACACTTTGGCCCTGTAAAAAAAGACACAAGCAAAAATAAGTTCAACATGCTGTTTGTCGATCATCAAAGGACAATAAAACTACAATAACTTGAACAAAATATGACAGTTTCTCCTGCAAGTATATTTCTTGTAATATTAGCGAAATGTGTCTATGAATTGTGTCATTTTAGCTCAGTTTGATTGGGTTTTTTTCTCCAATTATGAAAGAAAAATTGAAAAGTCCGTAAAAGTAGGTAAGTATACTTTCTCTTAGTTAAATTACTCACTAGAACTTTGATTGTTATCGTGTACACTAGAAACAATGATAACAAAAGGACTGCGTCGACTCAGTCACCCCGCGTGACCAATAACGTCAGTATCGAGTGCACGCCTGCTCCCGGCTTAAGGCAGCCGCCCGCTTTATCAAACTAAGTTCTGGAAATCAAGCGAGCCATTCTACCCTCTGCAAACTTAAATCTCTTAAAGATTTTATAATTTTCAAGAAAAAAAGTACCAAATTTTTATTTAAGAAAATCGTATAAAAATAATTGCAATATGAAATAAATAGCTGAAATAAACCAACTACCTCACACTACATCATTAATAGTCGGGTATTGGCATCTGGTATGTAAAATAGGAAATAATTTTTTACGGGATTGTGTTTTTAACCCTCTAAGCGGTCTGCGCTTAAAGTCTAGCCATTCTGGAGATGCTTCAAAAATGCACCGCACATATTTTTTTTGCTTTCAGGTGGGGTTCTCAAAAGCGGTTGAGCCGTATTTTTAAGAATGCGGCTCGGCCGCTTTTGGGAATCTTGCTTGAAGGCAGAAAAATCATCTCTGGAATGGCGGAATTTTACGTGCAGACCTCTTGGAGGGTTAATTTTCTTGAAGATACCAAGTATCCAAGCAGAAATAATCTAACAACGTGTGAAGCAGCCTGGACTGTTTGCGTACTGTATTGTGAATACCCTTGGCATTGCGCTAAAGAGACACGCAGCGACGATGGTGTGTCCAACGGCAAAACTGGATACAAGAGTAGTTTTTTTAGACCAGTTCCAGTTCTATGTGCATCAACAGTCTGGACACACTGAGAAGATCGTATATGTCCTACTAGCATTTGATATCGCCATACAGCTCCTGCACCCGTTGAAATGGTACGTGCAGCCATTGGTTACATCAAGAGTGTCAAACTCAAAGGCTGAGTTAGGCCAAAAATATTATACAAGGTTTAACTGAAGGTGAGCCGCAAAGAAAATTAATATTCATGGAAATGTAGGTTTATTTCGAATAATGCATTATTATAAACATAAATATATAAAAGAACAAGAAAAAATTACTTTTTGCGTCTTGACACTTGACATCTCTTCTCTGCTACTATCTTTTCCATTTCGGGAGAAATTTTGATATTTTTTTACACATTATTGTGTGTCGGGCCGCAAAAATTCTCGTTGTGGGCCTCGAGTTTGACACCCCAGTGTTACATGATTCGAGTATCTCTTGTTCATTTCGTCATTTATCTGATTAACCAATGTTCCATTTCTATGACCTTAAGGTTATGCCCTATTTTTGAAGCCTCGGAAACGTCATCTTTCAACCAGATAACATAAAATCGTATGTGTCAGGACATTGTGTGTCCTCGACTCATCTTGCTTCCAAGGCTACAGTCAAACAACCCTTAGACTGTTGTCCTGGAAGCAAGATCTGTCACCATTTAAAACATCTGGTTATTTTTCGCTGAGACACTGGGCCTTTACTGCTCTGGAGCCACAATGATTGATGAAATCTGGACTAGACTTGAAACAGAATGACTTATCCATATCCTTCATTCAAATCAAATTTGATTCAATATTTAAAGGAAATATAGCCCTTTTAGCTACAAGAATCGGCAGCTGTGCACATTAATTTAAGACCCTGCCAACCTGCCCATGATTACATTGCGTACAAATTTAATCATGTTTCTTCCTACTAAGCTAATACAAACAATTAATAAAGTTTTATGTGTGTTGTTTGCTTCCTTTTTGGTGTTGAAATTATGATAGTTAGTAGTGTTTATTTTTCAATTAAGAAAATCGTTGACTCTCTCTTGTATGAGAGTAAGAGAAAATGTGAATTTTTCTAGCTTATATTATTTTTACTGGTTCAATATATTTGCATAAAATAATTGTTTCAATGGTTTTAAATATTTAATTATTCGTAAGATTTTTCTTGTTAAAATAATAGCATTTAACCTTTATATTTAGACATGTATTAAAAATCAAATTGTTACTGCAAAACATTAATGATAGTGTAAATAGTAATTGAAATAACTCAAATATAATATGCGGTAATATTTAATTTTTTGAAAAATTACATACGTTTTAATTTGAAAATAATCGGACAAAAAAAAGTATTAATCCATTGCCTCGAAGAATTTAAATTACTCTTGTTGCAAGGGTTTATCCTCGTCTAACTAGAATGTAAATAAGTGACAAAATAATTGGGGCGAGACCGAAATACTCAAATCAGAATTTAATTCACATTAAAACACTTACCACACAAAATACACACATATTAACTTTTTATAATTAGTTACATTAAAAATAATAGCTTAATTATAGGGTTCTGGGGGGAGTAACGCGCTCTGAGTTCAATAGATTCTTATTGGGGGGGGGGGGGGTATCAAGGGGAAACCCGCCCAAAAAAAGTTTTCGGGGCCCCAAAAAAGGGTGTTTTTTTGGGTGCATTGATTTTAAGGCAAACA
>BMAV01014671.1:288282-328799 GCA_019973955.1 Trichonephila inaurata madagascariensis | reverse complement strand
CATAAGGGAAACAGGACACTGAAATCGTTTCCTCTGCCACCAGAGGATGTTTTATCTCGCATTCTTGATTTTAATGCCAACACTGAACTTTGAAAGGATTTTCTTACAGTTTTCTATGAAATAATTTTTATTTAGCTAATTGGTGATTCATATATTTAATTTTCAAATTTTAAAAATTCAAAAATGCCTTTGATGTTTTGAATTTTTAATAAATATGAATTTTTAGTCATGACTTCATTAATTTTTCATGGGAGTAGATTTACAAAATCTTTTCGGTAGTTTTTCTCTACGCTCACACTATTTTCTTCCGTTTTTGCTGATCTCTGATTTCTGAGAAAATGAATAAGGGAAAATTGCCATGCAATCAAATTTGAAAGAAATGAGGTTGTGAGTCTGAGATTGATATATTGAGGAAATCACCGAGCACAAAAAACAAAACTTTTCCTCGCGAATCAATGAATTAATTGGAAAAATTACAACCAGAACTTGGATCGGATTTAAAAAAATCATGTTTTAAAATGTCACAAAACATTCACAAAATATCTGTATTGCTTTATGTAGTGTAAATTACAAAATGATGCATTCAAGTAAAAATTAGAGATTCAAAAAGAATATAAAAAATTCCTGAGCACATTTTAAAATTCTATCAATTCCTCAGCAAGATACAGAAATAACATTTTATAATTTAAGCTTTTTTTTTTCCCTCGGATTTTTCAACTTTTAGAGACAATTGCTGTGTAAAATTCATAGCAGATTAACTGAAGTACTGTCGTTCACAAAGTCAATTTATAAATGATCAATTTTTTCAAGATAAACATATATATATAATTTTGTTCGGATATTTTTCTAATTTTTTTCTTCTTTTTTCATCTACAACCATTTCTCTGAAGTTGGGTTTAGATAAAAGGAAGCCTTAAATATTAGAAGTTTGCCAAAACACTGAACATAAGCCTCATGAAAAGTAGTCATCATATCCATTTTCGCTTTGGATATAATTTTGAAAGAGCTCAAATGAACGCACTAATTGGCGAATATCGAGATAGTAAGCGTCAGATGCTAATGAATAACGTGATTAATGTTTAGATTGGGAACTGGGAATTCATTTTCATTCTGGTGCAATAATTTATCTGCTATTAAACTGTCTTCTTTTAAGTGTTTCTAGAAAGAGCTGGTATTAAAAGGTTTCTCACAATCCGGTTTTTAAAATTAATTACTGGGTATTTTTCATCAGATCTTAGGAACGAAAGTATCACTTTCAAGTCAAAATATTTTTTTCCGTACACTTTTGCTGAATATCAATTCTGGTTTTAAAACAACGTAATGTTCCTTGGTCTTGTCAAACGGATAATTTAATAATGCCTTACTCTTTCGAAGAGTGAGTGCAGTCGCCATTTTTGTCCCCTATTTGAAACACAACCAGTTATTACACACACAAAAGATATTTCTGCATCTTTTGGTTTCATGTGAATATTTCTTAAGTGTATTATTTGATTTACCTTCTTTTTTATTAACATAACACTCTAAAGAGCTATATGAGTATATTGCTGGCGATAAACGTTGTTTTTCAAAAATACGATGAAGTTGCGAATACGACAGCTGAGATGATGCTCTTTGTTCCAAACTTCCACAAAGAGTCAACGTAAGGACTTTGAGCATCGACGTATTTAACTTGCATCAGCAGTGGCGTTTCGGAGAATACTAGCCCCCCTGCCAAAAACAGGTTTGGGGGCCCCCTGAAATCATTGACCCCATCCAGCAACGCGGGGCTGTACGCTACGCCACTGCGCATCAATCCCTCTCCACGATTCAACCACGAGTTCCCGACGTGACCAAACGAATGTATTCAAGATAATAAAAACACGAGATGACCTTAAACACATGTTGATTATATTTAAAGCCTGATGCATTAAAGGAACTGAAGTAATGTTTACATATCGGAATCGAGAAATTCAGGTTCCATACTTGACGTGAGAGATTTAATACATTTAGTTAACAATCAGATTAAAAAAAAAAAGCGCTATTTCCCTAATTCGCAACTTTCCCTAGGTAGTTGCTCATTTTAGAAATTATTCTTCGCATCATTTTGACATGTCAGTTGAAAAGAGAATTAAATAAAATCTCAGCACGGAATCAGATTTACAAAAGGCATAATTTATGTTGGTATTGCGATGAGATTTAAAGTCATATCTGATGGTGCCATAATTTTCCAGCTGAACATTTTCGAACAAATTTAATGAATTAATTTGAATCGAGTGAATACCTTATGTCACTTAACAATAGATTTGAGGGAGATTTATACACTCATGGACAAAATAATTAGCGCACCAAGAAATAATTGCGGGATCGCAACGAAACTTAGAATGAAGGTACACGTAGGGGAGATCTGCAAATGATTAGAAATTCAGCGTGATTGCTCCTTACGCATAGCCGATAGAGGGGGTTTAACTTCGTTCTCCGTGGAGTAAAAAACAGGAAAACAAAGCTTGTTTGAGTGTGCTGAATCGTTTACAAAGAAAGAGTTGAAGTAGACATGTCATTATACGCCGTTTTCGAAGACAATAGGAGCAGCTGTCGCAGTTTAAGAGGGGGAAAAGAATCGGCATGATGGAAGCTTGGTGGTCATCTAGGCGAGTAGCTTGTCAGTTAGGCCGCTCTGATTGTGTTGTAGGGAGAGGGAACAGTGGATCCGAGAGATGTCATTTGCACGAAAACCTGGCTCAGGCCGCCCTTGACAAACCAGTAGTCGAGAAAACCGCTACATCGTAAGAGATGCACGAGCACAGCCAACTGCTTAATCGGCCGCCATCCAGGCACAGGTAGCACCTTCACTAGGGGCCCCTATGTCTTCTCGAACCATACGAAGGCGCCCGGCTGAAAAACATTTGGGATCGAGGCGCGCATTACGTGTGCTGCCCTTGACGCCCAATCATCGACGCCTCCGTTTGGAGTGGTGCCGCGCACGAGGAAACTGGACTGCAAGCGGAGTGGAAGCAGGTCGTCTTTAGCAACGAATCCAGATTCAATCTCAACAGTGATGACAATTGTGTTCGTGTGTGGAGACCCAGTGGTGAAAGCCTCAATCCTGTGCCTTTGCTTTACAGCAACACACCGTTCCCACAGCTGGTGTGATGGTATGGGGTGCCATTGCCTACAATACACGATCACCCCTAGCATTGATCTGTGGCACCATGATAGCCCAGCGGTATGTCCATGACATCCTGCAACCACATGTGTTGCCACTCATGCAACGGCTCCCAGGAGTTATTCTTCAACAAGACAATGCTCGGCCTCACACGGCTAGGGTGTCACAAGATTGTCTTCGCACTATTACTAACCTTCCTTGCCCTGCCCGATCCTCAGATTTGTTTTCAATCGAGCATATCTGGGATTATTTGGGACGGCGAATTGGGCATCCCATGAGTTTGAACGAATTAGAGGCAAGGTTAGAGCAAATATGGAGCGAAATGTCTCAAGACATCATACAGAACTTGTATGCCTCAATGCCCGATCGTATCGCATCGTGAATTCACGCTAGAGGGTTATTAAATCCTTCGTTCTTTTGCCCTTTTCTCTGAAATAAAAGATCCTTTTTCTTTGATTATCTAATTATTTATTATTTCAAAGTAGTCATTACGTATGTAAAAAATTTCGTTTCCTTTTGACGACTCCTTCTTGGTGCGGTAATTTTTCGTCCATGAGTGTATATTAATGTCGCACTCTATAAAGCAACGCGAGAACTATTGGTGACGGACCTCGTATTTTTGAATCTTGGTCAATGGACGAGGACGTCACCAGAGTTGCTACACCCCACCCCAAACCCTCTTTTTCCCCAACGTTCACACCATGCCAACGTGGGAATTTCCAGCTTCGACATATTTAACTTGCATCAGCCCCTGTACTGGTCTTTAACGGCTACCTGACCACTCCCATTGTGTTTTCCTTTAAAATTGGGATGGAACCGAGCCAAATCTGTTATCTGCATGGTGCTCAAAGTTACGGCTATCGACAAGCGCACAACTCTCACCTTGCCACAAAGAATTTCGTGGGCCTCGATGTGACATCGTCAATCAGATGACATTAGCAACTACAACAACAATGGCACAAGGGCTCGAACTCATGACACGCCAGTCACGAGTTCCTGACCATGACCACTAGGCTACCGCGGCCACACAATAGATTTGCATATGTATTATAAAAATAATAGAAAAGTTCGAAAAAATTCATGCAGTTTTAACCACAAAAATATATAAATATATACGTATGATTTAAGTAATTACTCACCCTTGTGCACATAAAAAGAAAAACAGAAATATCTTGTCTGAGAGAAGAAAACACCACGAGAGGAGTCGTCTCCTTTGGTAGAAAGAATAAAATGCGCCGGGTAAAATGTCCTCGATGAGGCAAAACTTGAAGCATGCCCTGCGGCTATTTTCGAAGACTGAGAGAAAAAATTAGAAAAAGATACAAATAAAAAAAAAAAAAAAACTCTCCAGACCAGAAATTCAGTAATGTTGCCGTATCCTACTGCGCGTGCGCAATGAAATCTGGAACTGTTTCACAATGTTGGATTCTTTGGATAGTAAATGTTCATGAATTATTGATGGCGTATTTTTCAATACATTAAAAAACTCAATAAAATCTTTTAAAAAACTTTTAATTGCAAAAAAGGAAATACATAGCATTTGTTTATTAAATGTGTGCAATAATTGTGATTTTAGATTGTACGAATAAGAATTATATTTTTCAACAGTACGAGTTTGTTTTAATGAAAACGAAATATGATTGGTAAACGGAGAAACGAAAACAGAAATAAATTTTGAATATCATAATAATCAACAACATTTTAATCAAACTCTTTTATAATGCTTCTTAATATAACCATTAGTCAACATAAGCAACTTACTGTTTTAAAAATCGATCCCTAAATTTATTTTTAAAAAAATTGAAGTGGAAGCTATTTTATGATGGAAATGTTTTATTAATTTTGAATATTAATATTACATCAGACTCTTTCCAAACCAGCAGAAAGTAACATGATTTATTACAACACTCATTTCTGTCACTATTGATTCATTATTTCTGTGTCAGCCAATACGGTAGATATTTATTGGTTTAGCTCTCAAATGCTGAGTGTAGTACTTCCAAGCTGTGAAATCTCTAAGCCATTTTGAGAAGACATGGTAGAAAAGTAGTTTTAAATCTTAAAGTGTAAAATAAAGTGATGTGCTCAAGCATACATCATAGAGTATTTCCATGCATCAGAGTTTTGTAAAAAAGAGAAATTTTAATTACGTATTTAAATACTTAGTAAAAATTTTTAGCAACATTAAGTTTACAGCAAAAATTTTCACTAGCTTCTGATTTTTTTCCAAATAAGTTACTCTCCAAAAATCAAGATGCTACAAAATAAGCACAAAAAGAAAACCCATGTAAGTAAAAGTTTTTATACTATTTTAATGGAGACTGATGCACGAGATTTGCAAAACAGTTTGAAGGAAAAGAACTTTAGTTCATGTTAGTACATTGCACATGATCTTTGCATTACGATGAAATACTTAAGCAGTGTTTTTAATGAAAATATAGCCCAGAGTATATATCGTATCAACGTAGCTTTGATAAATATGTACTAAATGTTCAAACTCTAAATAATTTTTACTCGTTAAATATGTATAAATATATATATATATATATATATATATATATAATAATTTGGTCTTGCTTAAGGTATTTTTTATTTATAATATAACTTTTTGGAGCAGTCGTTGAAAGAGAAAACATGTTGCTATTTTAAAATCGGATTTATTGACGATCACAAATACAACTCGAAAAACTAACGCGCGCACAAGCAATACAAGGGACAAGAGCGTTCTTCTTTCGCTCCCGAGATCTCTTCTATTTTAACCATGTGGTCAGTTTTAAAATCATATGATTTCCACTAAAGGCTTTTCTCATTGGTCTACGAATGCGGGTGATGCAAGGTTGCATCTTCCTTATTTAGAAACACTAACCTTTTAGTGTTTTGAGATATAAGGTTAGGGTTATATCCTGTTAGAGGGTAAACTAGAAATTAATTATCACACGAAGTCTAGGAGAGCTGAAGGCCATTATGAGTTAAAATCCCTTGAGAGGAAAAATTTAAGAAAATAAGAAAAAGGAAAAATAAGTTTAAAAGACATTTTTATCAAATGTTTGGCATTGCAACCTTTCAAACTTCTATTTTTTTCAAAACAAAACAAAAACAAAAAAAAATTAAATCAAATTGTTTTAGTGACAAAATTAAAGTTTGTGATGTTGTAATCCATATTCTCATGTATCTACTTTCAGGCACTACTTTGCAGACCTACTACTTTGATTCCTGTCGCACTACGAAGCTACACGAGGGCTTTCGGCGACGGAGCTCGTAATTGTGAGCTTCGGTAGATATAATTTCCACACTGGTTTAATTAGTATTCATTTTTTAATTCCTTTGGCAATCAAAAAGCCACGTTCAAATATTTTTTCCCCTCATGGTTGGCAATATTTTTCTCACTTGTACTTTCCCCCTCAATTTAAATGAGGAAATAGAAAAACTGCTTTTTAAATAGCCCCTTGCGAAATGCATTTTTATTGAAATGAAATATCTATGTTTAAAACTATCTTATTATGTTGTTGTTTCGTGTGGAAAAATTGGAAATCAACCCAAAGAACAATACAGCGTCAAAACCAAATACTAAAAATTTAAAGCATAATAACATAAAAAGGAATAAAGTAAAATGTTAACACTCTCAAGGCCTCAAAGAAATACATTCTGGTCTGTTAGCAAGGCTCCTATTAAACAGTTTAAAACTTCCGGTTACAGCCCAGAAAAACACCATGCTTGCATTATAGATCATTTGATTTTTATGACATTTTTTTCAATATTCTAGATTTTTTTTTCAAATATTGTAAGAATTATCACGAGGATACGCAAAAATGTACGGGTTGAAGTTTCATTTACGATAGACCATTTTTACGGAGGAAAACTTTGGATAGTCAAATATAAAATTCTTCAGAAAAAAAAAAAAAAAAAAATCTGACAAAAACTTGCATTTGTTTTAATAGTAGTGAAACCACGTATATATGCATATATAACGACCGGTAATAGAATTTTTTTAAGTTATCCAACTATACCTTAAAATTGTGAATTTTGTTATAAGTTGACTATTTTTCTTGCGATTTTATTTTATGAATCATCTTATTAGCCTTAGAAAAATACCAAGTTTATTATTTTCATTCACTAGAACAAAAACTACAAGTGTTTTAGCAAAAGCAGATGCCATTACTTTAAGCAAGATGTCAAGCTTTAAGATGCATTTTACTCGAAATAAGTTTTTTTTTTTTTTTTTTTTTTTTGAAAGTGCTCAAACGGGGACAATGAATGCTTAAAAATGTTTGAAAATAATTAACTGAATTTTTTTTGTGTATGTTCTGCATAATAGTAGAAGTGATTTAATCTTCAGATTTATCGATCACTATTTTATGACTAAAATTACAGTCCCTTATGTGAATATAATCACTGTTTTTTAAGCAATTTCATTTAACTAAAATAAAGTGCTCTAGTTTTTGTAAAACTTTTCTAGTTTTGTTCAACTTTTTGTACAGAAGGAGTCCCGCTTAATTAATTTTTTGCAAATTTTTACCAAACTTTCCCCATTTTAGAAATAATAATTTCTTTTTCTCTTCTTAATTTTAGCATATTTTCCTTCAAATGCACTAAATAAATCTGAAAACCACAAAAAAATCTCCACATCTCTATTTATTTTTTTTTAAAAAAAGTTGTCGCAAGTAGTCGGATACCTTAAGCTTCGTACGGGAGTCACTTTAATGCAATAGATAGCCAACGCATTCAAAGAGCAATGTTGTCATTTGTGCTGTGATAGCCGTTATCTAGGCCTTCTCTAAGTGGCCCATTTCGCACAAATAGAGTCACGCGGGCCGAAAGAGATTTGGCAGACGACAGAAAGCTAAATCACTTCCAGTTGTCGTTGGAGTCTTGTCTTTTTCTAGGGTATATCAATATATCAGCTCCTAGATTCATCAGCAGGATAAGAAACTCCGTAATTTAAATATCCTACTTACAATGTTCTTTATATTTCGACTTGGAAAACATACTTCTAATTTCATTTATGCTTCGCAACAAAAAGTGATTTAAAAGTAATGAGATTTATTTAATGGTAAGCCTAATGATTTCGAGCAAATACTCCACAAAAGAAAATGGCAGAATAGTTTCAATAAGTACTGGGATGATAACGCCTTGGATATCCTCCTTGCCGCCACTTAGCTTCACTATTTATGAAATCCCTTCGTTTTATGATAGGTAAAGTGTATAAAATTCGTTGAATTTTCAGGACTGATTAATATTTGATACCATATAATATATTTTAAAATAATAAGAAAAAAATAGTAGTAATGAAACCCAAAATATTGTGCATGAAAAATAAAAGGTAGTAAATAAGTAAAGCACCAAATATATGTCGTTAAAAATTCTTGTAAAGTGTAATAGATGTTTGTTTCCTCCTCCATTAAAGACTCTTTTCTTAGTTACCGAACGTCAAATGCGAATGCCAAATGTAAAATATAAATACTAATTGAATTGAATCTGTTGTCAATAATAAGACAACTGTTTTGTCAAAATATCTTTCAATGAGTCAACTGGAACTCTCCACGAGAAATATATATTATTTTTCATTGCCTCGTAAGATATATAATGTGTTTTTCTATTATTATATAATATAGTGAGAAGCCCAATCAACACACTCTTTATGAAGGTTTAAAAATGAGCTCATTCTTTACGTTATGTGATTTAAAGTCATCTAAAAATTCGTACTATGATAATACTACACGTGTGACGGGCTCACGCGTCTTTTCTGTAACATAACCTCTGGGTTCTTTGACGGCCAAGATTAATGGCAAATCTTTTCCAACCCAAATCCAAGAAGTGAAATGCAAATAAGATAGCTTTTAAAAGAACAGAAGTTTCAGTAAGCAGAATGGCAATTTAGGGAAAGTTATGTTTGGATGAAATACGAGTGTGAATTGACGACCTATCAAAAAAGTTACCGGGATATTCAGCCATTGATACAAGGTGCATACCATTGCACGTGCGCCCGGACATCTCGTACCGTGAAAGAATCTTATTTTGGATTAAGGTAGGACTGGTTATTTGATATTAGGACTTGTAATATTATCATAATTGAAAGTAGGCGGATAATATAATTATTTAGATAAGTGGTCTAAGTTACGCAATCCAGTTTAACTATTGCTGTGTGTTTGGTTTATTCTCACTTAATATAAGTTTACCTAATTTATTAGAAATTTAAGTTATATTCTTAATAAAGTCATATTAAGAATTTTAAAATGTCGATTCATTTCGAGAATCCCACTCCTCTAATTCACGCTGACAATCAAAGATATGGTCACCACAGAACGACCATATCACACACGTAGTAGCAACATCGAGAAGGAGTGGCGAGAAAGTGAAGAAACTCGATGCAAACAGAGTAATGAAAGTGATGTTTATTTTGAAATAATACTCGGAACACACATCTGGATCGAGAACAAAACCAGCTCAGTAGGCAACAAAACTATTGTGGATGATAATACACCAAGTGGAACATTATAAAGTCGAGGAAATTACGGATAGCATCCTGATGACCACTATAACCTAATGGTCATGGTCACGAACCATGGCCGGCTGGCGTGTTTAGGGTTCTAGTCACAGTACCACTGAAGACCTGCCTCGTAGAAGAGTTGGATGAACGTTAAATCTGTTGAACTGAAAGTCCTCCTGTTCGAATGGTTTGGTTGTTTAGAGAGGGGGTGCTAGATCAGGTGCCGTCCTCGTCACTTGATCGAGGTTCAAATTCCCCACCGCACCAACGGGAGGATGTTTGAGCCTCGACATATTTAACGTGCATTGCCCCTTACACGGCGAGTATATTCACCGGTATTCAGAAATGACACTGCAAATCTAATCCAAATCTTTATAGGAGACGCTATTGAAATGCGTAACTAAAGAAAATTTGAAAAAGTTTTAATATTGTTGTAGTGTCTGAGACTGCTGTTGGCGAGAGAGTATAAAATGTTGGTGTGGCTGCGGTAGGGTTAATGTATTTTGGAAGAGGGTTTTTGACCCCGAGAAGAGAGAAAGTAGTTTGATCGGAAGCGAGGCGGTCACGGGAAAGAGAAAGTCCCTTGTTTTGGAAGCGGGAATGAGTGGAATTGTTTTGGACCGGAGGGAATGGAATTCCCTTGGTGAGAGAGCGACCACAGGGGGTGGTCTGGCATGATAAGAAGAGATAGTCTCTTGGGATTGTGCTTAAATTGATTGATTTCAGAAACGATGGACATTGTAGTTTGATCGGTATTTGATTGTAGTATTTAATCAAGAATGATATATTTAATCAAGAAATTAAGCTAATCAAGATTTAATCATGTGTGTATTGATTGATGTGAGAAATTATTAAGAAAGAAATTAAAGTTATAATTGTCTAACTGTTGCGACGAATTAAAATTTACTAATGCTGTTTCTCGCCTCTCCAGAGGCGAATAAAGTTGGTAGCACCAAAAATTTTAATAATTGGACTGCTGAGAAAACTGTTTTCGCCTCAAAATTTAAATGATACATCACAATGGAAGAATTTTGGGCCCACAAAGTGGAAAATAACTGAAGCACATTAAAATTTAAGTTATTTATATTTATGCAAAAGATGTTCTTCTGAAAAATACTTATTTTACTGTTTCATAACATAACCATACTTCAATGACTGTAGATGATATTAGGGAAGAATTATAGATAAAATGAATCTTTAGCTAAACAGAGTTCTAACACAATTAAAGAATTAATTGACAGGGAAATGTGTGGAACTTGACGCTGTTCAAAGTGTGAAGCTGTATAATAGCAAGCAATCCTTGAAATCTCTCTTTTAGAAAATACATCTTTACTGAAGCATTACCGATAGAAAGGTCGATATTATGACAATTCAGCTACTGTGACCAGCTTCATTCAGTTTTACCTATCTGGTGAAAACAAATGAAGTTTAAATAAAAAAACATCTCATGTTCAAAACAAATATTCCAAACATCAGGATGCAATACAGGCCAATAATGCAATGCTAATTTTCAATATTCTTTTTTTCGATATATAACACTTATATCATCAACCAAATGTTTTAAGTGCAATATTAGGCTGCATTATATTCCCACAAATAGTCCTTTTAAGTCTCAGAAATATTTTTACAAAGTATGTTAAAATTTATCATTTTAAATTTGGCATTATTCTACTGTTTATTTATACCCTGAGAAGTGAGAGATTATATCAGAAGTCGCTAAGGAAAGAAATTTCCTCTCAATGAGGTAAGGGAAAGCCACTGAGGAATAACATTCTGCAGAGTTACAGAGCCAAGCCAGTCTCCAAACAACTCCTGCGGATATAATGCTAAATGTTTCATTTCCTCTATGGATATGAATGCACTTGCACCATGTATACCCCTTTCCCTTCCTTAGTATTCAAAGATATTAGATTAATAAAAAAAAATGACCATATTTTAAGATTATAAGTTTAAATACAAGCCATAAGTTTATTTTAAATTAAATTATTTTCTGATTCTTAAAAAAATAAATAATGTAGCTACAACTTTCAATTTGGGGAGAAGTTAATGTTTTATATTGTGTGCGATATAGATCTTTAAGTGAAAGTTTGATCTCCTACCTTCTCATTCAGAATTTTCAAGTGGAATATATCTGGCTTTAAAGAATATTCTAATCAAAGATGAGCTCTCTTTGTGTCAACAATTGGAAGAAGCATTAACTGAAAAAAATGAAAGCGAAAATATTACTCTCTGTCTCAAAAGATAAACAGCAAACAGAAAAATTGTCATAAATGTAAGCAATTTATTGAAACGCAATAAAATTTTCACAGATTGTTGAACAGAAGCATAGGCAATACCGAGAAAAACAACATTAGAAATCACAATTAGTGTATAAATAAACAGTATTAAACAGTGATGTTCCTAACCCGGGTGAAAAAATGTTTAGTTGCGCACATTTGTCCTTAAAGCGTATGACCACCTCGACTGGAGATATAGGCTTGGCAGTGATGATTCATACTTGCCAGCAGGTCATCAATCCACACTTTGTTGGATCTGTACCCCTTCTCGAAGAAAAAATATTGAATCATTAAGGTTTCCTGGGACAATTGCACAAAGTAAAAAGATGTCGGCCGAGCATGCCCCAGACATGCTATATTGAGCTCAAGTTCTGCGAATGTGCTGGCCATTTCATTCGAAGCAATATTGGGTAGAAAACTACTTTTGCGCTATCATCCATAAACAGGCCATCAGGACCCATGGCTGCCACATATGGTCAAACACATAGTTCGAGAGTTACATCTCGATAAACGATTGCTGTCACTGAACCGAGACGAAAGATGTGGAGATCAATTCGGCCACCGACTCATATCCTTGACCAAACCAAGATATCAGCATGACTGTAGCTGTGTCTTTCAGTCATAGTGTGAGTTTCAGATCGAGTTCCTGGGATTCTCTCGATTCATGCACGTCGAGAATTGTTTATTCTTTACACACAATTGGGACTCATAGGTAAACAATACATAGGCGTAATGCTGTGGTCTATATGGCATCTGACCATAGCCCACTGTAACTGCACCCATATATGAGGCTACGTCTAAGCCACCCAAACTGATGGTCTTCTGGATTGCAGATGAATTTTATACTGCTGTTTACAAACAGTTTGTCGAGATGTCACTGCTCCTGATAACATCGTAACGCTCGAAGAAAGTTGACGGGCTGAACTCATCCGAAAACACCGCGCTTGCAGACTTAAATAACGCTCCTCTTGTGCAAGATCAACCATAGGACAACCATTACCAGATCTTCATGATACCATATTTTCATTTTGATAGCGATTCCACAAACGGCTGAGGATCCAAATGTTAAATCTCGAGCCATCTCCAATAGTCGTTTCCTAGAATTGAGCCATCTGATTGCATACCAGCATTGCTTTCACTGAAATGAAGTCAGCGACTCATTTTCATATATTTGGAACAGAGGAAAGAAGAAATGAACATCAAACAATCGAAATCCAATGCAACAAAAGAAATAGCAGCTGCTGAAATTAACCTGCTTCTTACACATATTGCATCACACAGCCCTGTGTGTGGTTATGCAAATAGTTTACTGCAAAATTGCCTTCACATTTCACTGCAAGGTACATTTCCAAATTTTGTTGTCATAACCTTTCTTCCACCCGAGTTACGCTAATTTTACTGTTTGTCGCTTGTTTTTGAGACAGTGTAGTGTAGAATTTATGCATGAATTGTAATTTTTACCAAATTTTGGAGGAAATGTTTCATCATTGGTTGAAATTCTAAGAAATTTCACTGTCAACAATTGAACTCACTTTTTTCCTAACATTTTATTAACAATTCAAGTCTCATTAGCTACAGCAAAGAATTAATGTTCAAAATTGAAAATAATTAAAAATTACCTGAGATCTATGGATCTAGAGAGTTTGGTAAATTCTGTAGTTATTTTTATTAAAAATAAAATTTTACTAAAACTAATTTCATTGTTAATCACTTTGCTAAGAACAAAGCCCGAAAAAAAAATGCAATTTCTATTATTTAACTATCACCAAATGTTTGATTATATTCGATTGTAGCAATAAGAAACTGAATAATTAGTATGTATGAAAAATCTTTCAAGACAGTAGCAAAATTTGAAACAGTATTTTAAAATGATAATTCAATGGATCCATTTTTTGTTGTTGTTGTTTGAAAGTAGTTTTTATTATATTTTCGAATGATGTTTCAGTAGTAGTATAATGGTAACAGAAAATGGACTTTGGGTGCCCAACACTAATTAGTAAATATTTATAATAATAAACGAAGTACATTGATGCTCCTATCTTTATCAAATTTGTTTTATTCCTAAACCGGCTACATTCTCTATAAAAAACCCTACTATGATAGTAAAGTTCATTTCGTATTTCAAGATTACTTACAACAACGTCCCTCTTAGTGCTTTTCATGAAACGACTCCCTCTCTCAACAACAGTTTGAGTTACAACGTTCAACCCTGAATGAAAGAGCACTAGTTGTTCTACAGCTACTAAAACCATAAAAATCCAGCCAATTGCTTCATTAAATAGGATGTGTTTGGTAAGATATCTGTTATGCATTTTTATTGGCTGGGGTAGCCAAGTCACATTGTGATCTCGAAATCGTGCTCAGCGAGTTATGAGTTCGTGTCTTGATGCCACTGAAGACCCGCCTTGTAGAGGGCTCAATTCTTGACCCAAGGCTCTCACTATAGCATGGTGTTGAAATTTGGAAAGGATGTGACGGGGCTTTATCAGAATTACTTCTATTAATCCTCTTAGGATTTCTTTGGGGCCAGAATGGCAATTCTTTCCAACCAACCCAAGAAGAGAGCGTGGTTATGAAATCATATATATTGGAACGTTAGTATTCGCGAAGAGCGCTAAGTAAGCTAAGTGAAGTGAGTTAAAGTTCATGGGAAGAGAGTTAGTGCATCCTAGGAGTTCTGTGAGTCGGTCTAATAGTGCCAGTGCAGATAAGCAAAAGTGGATCCGAGACCAGAAAAGTATTGCCTTAGCAAGAGCAAGTCAGGTGGAAGGATAAAATTGATGATTTAAGGACCGTAGCTGTTCGCCAAGGAAATAGCGGTAAGCTTCTATGTTTAAAATTTAGGAATAGAGTGGATATTATTAAGTTAGGAAATAATCTATAAAGAAACTCACACAGTGGTTAATTGCGCTATTTAACAGTATTACGGTTTGCGTCGTTTTACTCCTGATCATATGCCTCCTATTCTAGTGTTGTTGTATTGTATATAAATTAAGATCATAATATACTGATTTTATTATGGCAGAGTTTAGTGGATCATCTTTAATTCCCTCAGACGTAGGTCGCGCGGATGGTGGAGCGAGGATATCCCCTACGGTGGGGATATCACAAGGGACGTGCCAGGTTAGATGTCAATTTCGTCACTTGACAAATGTTCAAAATTGTGAGGTTCATCACCAAAAGCCCTCGCGTTGCTTTAGAGAGCAGCGTTAATAAAAAAAAACTATTCAATTCAATTCAAAAAGAAAATTCATTAAATTCATTAAGTACTGTAAAGCTTTTCTCGATTATCTTATTTGTTATGGCCTTGCATTTATTTCACAGATAGGTTTTTGTGCCGTCCCTCTTAGTCCATTTATTGCACTAAAGTCGGAAACGAAATTCTCCTTTTTATACATTAGCTGCTTAACTTGAGATGCCTTTCCCTCTTTTCTTTTGTGGAGAAAATGACAGATTCGGGAAAAGATGTTTCTTCTGTTAACAAAGTCGTTATAATGATCCCAGCCGTCTGAAAGTTGAATATTGCCCTTGGTTCAAAGAAATGTGAGACATCCTTTAGTCTAACCTGAGTAATTAACGATGAAGCTAAATTCTTTCACATAACCCCTCTTACTGATTTGGAAACCCTAAAATATGTATCATATTTAATGTGAATCCTTCTTCAAATAATAAAATTTTAACTTTTAAAAATATATTTGTTTCCGAATTTCAGAATTCAGAAACACAGCAAATTAAAAAAAAAAAAGACTGTTCGATTTATAACTACCCCGGTGTACAAAATTAAGAAAGCATATTTTGTCGACTTTCATGAAAAGATGTGAACGAAATTTAAAATTACTGCTTCTAAAAAAAGATGCAAATGTTGTACGTCGAATATGTAAACGTATACGTATGTGTGAGCAGAACTAAACAAGTAACAGGATTTATAAGTTCGCATTTTGTTCACCAATTTCTTGGTGTTTTATTTTGGGAAATTGGTTAAAATGAAAATTGCGAAAGTAAAAATGAGTAACCCCCAGCCGTTAGATAGTTCAATGAGGTGGCGAATTGTAAGTAGGCTAGGAGCAGGTCAGCCCGAAATCCAGATTTGTATAGAATTTAATTTCTCCCAGTGTCATGTTCAATTTATGGAAGAAGTTTCAGGATACTGGATCCATTGAGAGAAAGCCTAGGCAAGGTCGCCTAAGAACCACTACGGCCAGAAAACATCGTCCTTTGTTCATTATAACGATACATAACAGGGATGCTATAGCTTCTCAGCTCTCTCGTGAGTTGTATGTGGCCATAGGAACCAAAGTTTCAGGGGTGACTCTGTCTTGAAGACGTGAGGAGAGAGAACTGTCAGCAAGAAGACCTTTTTTTCTTACGCCCCAATCGGTTCTGCGAACAGGAGAGTCCGTTTAAAAGGGTACGGATATCTTAGAGATTGGAGCATGGATCACTTGGCGACCATTCTCTTTACTGATGAGGCCTTCAGCTTAATCAGCGATTCTCGCAGTACTTTTACATGGAGAGAACTAAGAACCCACTACCTGCCCTCCAATGTCCAAGAAATCGACCATTACAGAAGCGAAGGCTTGATGATCTTTGAAAGCATCACGTTGTATGGTCTCACGCATCTCTTTGTCTTTGATAGAGGCACTTTGACTGCTGTGAGATATAGGGATGAGATCTTGGAGCAGGGGTGTAGCTACTGCCGTATCAATGATACGGGGCCCCCAAGCTACGGGGCCCAACATGTGTAACTACAGTCTAACTAACAGGGTTCTCATATCTAAAAAGGGCTCTCGGAGGAATTTTGATAAGAGACACTCTTAGAACTAACTACGCCAGTGTCTTGGAGCCCTATATTCGCTCTTTCAGGGGTACAGTTGGACCTGATTTCAATTTAAGGGGATATTCTAGTCTAAAAATTTGAAAACAATAGATTTTTTTTTATCGTATTTTCAAAGTTTAAACGTTTAAAAATATGTACTTAAAAGGGTTTTTCAAAATTATTATTATTTTCGACGATATAGGTATTTAAGTGAAGCGGCATATAAATCGGCTCGGGTGGCCTCCTCTACGTGACACAGTATTGGAAATAATAAAACCGATTTGCGAGAAATTATCGTCAGAAAGCTTACTGAGTCGCTGCTTAGGTTCAGAAATTCAAAATAATAATGAATCTTTAAATTCATAAATATGGACTTTTGCACCTAAACATATACATGTCGGAACTCACACAACTGAGATTGCCACTTTTATAGCAGTTTTCATTTTTAATGCAAGCCTCATTCCAATTTTAAAATGTTGACCCTTATGGGAATAAAAATTGGTCCAGAAGCTCATGCATTCGACGTTAAACGTGACAGTATCCGGATTGAGCGCTAAGAAATACGAGCTTCTAACGCTTCAAACGAGGCCAGAACGGCTTGTGTGGATTTTCTGGAAAGTAAGGATATTCAACGGATGGATTGGCCCGTCCGATATTCCTTCAAAGTCTGAAAACAACGATGCTAAATGAGAAACTAATTGCCTTAGAAACTCATTAACTTCCTTGTTTTCAGTATAAAATCACGATGCAAGGCCTGTATATCTGTAAGAAGTGGACCATATCCCTTGTGACGAAACCAATCTCTTCCCCCTATTTTCTAACAGATCCCTTGCCCCTTGCCGACAGACATTGCGAAAATTCCAGGCATTTCCCTAATTGCTGGGAAGGAATTTAGTAATTGAGTGGTCGAATTTCGGAACCTTTTTTCCGAGCTGACCGGACTGTCGAGAAGAGGCGCCTTAACATTGTGTATTCATTTTCCCGAAATTCGGTGGCGACGGCGCTTTTGAGAACGTACAAATGTGCACCCAGCCGCGGCGCCTCTTGGACTTGTGAACAGGAAACGAGGCCCTAGGCATGTGCCTAGCGTGCCTAAGCAGAAAATCGGGCCTGCTGTAAATACACAAGTACAAGCTGCGTAATCACCCAATAACTTACAATTCCACAGAACTGATATGTTTCCTCAATCTAAATTTTCTTTTTCCTACTACTCGCACAATAAACATTCATCATTTATCAAAGAGAAAAATATTAAAATATATTTGTGAATAAATGTTTTTTACAACAGCCATGTGTGTGGGTCACTTCATTTTTATTATATTTTACAAATCATAAAAATCAACAAAATTTTAAAAATTCGCATTTATTTATAAAATTTTTTTTACAAAACTTAAAAAGTACATTCTTAATTCTAAAATGAAAATGAAATAGAGTGTTCAATGAATTAGATTAAATTGTGAACAGATGAATTTCACAAACACAGATAACAAAACCAATCGTCTAATTACATAACAGAAACTACTACGTTAATAAGTACGCATTATTTAAACAGTCATTCATTTTTCAAATGTACAGAAATTTTACAAATTAAAAAAAAACATACGCACAGTAAAATTTGCATTATTACTTTCGTATTCATAATTTACTTCATGTTTTATATAAAGATTTAACATAATATTTATAATTCAATTTAAAAATATTATCAATGAAAATAAATACATTGTTAAAAATATGTATAATTGTTCATTTAAAACTTAGTTCCTCATTTTCTTAGCTCAGACAAATGTTTCTTCTATAAAATTAACCCTTTAAAAAACATTTAAATTTTAAGAAAAAAGAAAAAAATTAGAAATGTGTACACTACTTTTTCAATGGTTATTAAATACTTAACAAGCACCAACGAATTAAGCTCTTAATACTCCAAGATTTGGAGAGAAAAATTGACTGAAAAACCATCGAAATGAAGAGGGAACGGCAATTTCACTGCTAATTCGTATTTCAAGGAATTTCCAAAGCAAAGAAAAAGTCGCTACAGTGCCAAAGCAGACAACCCCTAGTATATAATCATGTTTATTTCACATCCACCAATGAGAAACAGGCTGTTTTATTTTGAGTACAGAAGAGCGATCCCTGAGCGCGAGCAAATGTACATTTCGCCCTCTCTTTTTGCGTTTTCCCGCAGTATCTGTTCACTGTGCTTCTGTAATCTTCCATCAAGATTAAATGGAGCAAAACAAAAGGAGGAACTGAAATTTAACTATGTTACCTACATACAGAATGTTTAATGTCCAAGGTACAGGAAAAAAGATAAATGACTCATTGCCTTTTACAAGTGAATTAACACTGCAGAATAATGGCTCTTCTGAAGTCAAGAATCAAAGCTAGTTTTCATTTTTTATTTGAGATGCTTGAACAGCTTTTTGAGCTGTAATTTAATTTAATAATTTATTTGCATTATTTACATATTTAGTTTTTCACTTGATTTTCGTAGGTTGCTGTAATAGGTGCAGGCGCAGCTGGTCTTTGTTGTGGTCGACATCTCATAGCTGAACCAGATCGTTTCGAATTCGATATCTATGAACAGCAAGATGATGTTGGAGGAACATGGCGCTTCTCGACTTATATTGGCGAAGATCAGTACGGCTTACCTGTACATTCTAGCATGTACAAAAACTTGAGGTAGATCAATTTAGTTTTCTCAAAATTAATTTTTTTCATGTGAAACACATTGATACAAAGAATCCCATATTTTTGGAGTTTTTATTAATAGTAAACTAAACTTTGAAGCCATTTTTGTAACTTTATAATCCTAAAATTGTATTTCTTATGAATTCAAAATTTTAGGATATTCATTTTTAAGTAGAGGAATTGTAGCAGATCATTCTCTCACTTTCAAAGGGATCTTATTTCAGTGATTTTCAATTTTCTTCCCATGCCTCTTAACCATGACTTATTTCCTTGTGTATCTCCTAGTCACGAATTTATCTGTATAATATAGTGCCCTTAGATGTTAACATTTGAATATTTTTCTTGATTTGTTGTTTTATGCTTAAAGCTTACATTTTGTTTTAAATATTTCAAATACATTACTCTTAGTTAACACAGAATCATTTTTGATTTGTCCATCGTTTTAAATTAGGGACACCTTAAATCTCAAGTGTCGATACTGTATATTTTCTGAACTGTACAATGCTGTACTGTATTTAACAGATAATGGTACTTAGGTATTAACACAACCTATTGGTAACATTAAATGAAACAAAGCACATGAATTCAAATTTAATGCATATGGCACATAAGAAATCGAGTTTATGAATAGAGTTGGCAATTGTTGTGATAATACATAAGAAGTACCAGATAACTGTATAAAACTTTGTTTTTAATAGGCTTAATATATATATATATAATTTTAGATACATCACATTTTTATAACAGGCATGATTAAAGCAATTTTTTCCCATTGCTGTAAAATTTGGTATTGTGTTAATCATTTGTGCCAAAACAAAAGCTTTACCATGCTGTAATATGTAGCCAATAATAAAAAACATTCCATTTGTATGCTTGAATGTAATGACCTTGTTTATAAATTGTCTTTTCTTCTAATATAATTTGCAAAATTGATGATTGTTTCGGCACCTACAAATATTAATTGCCAATCAATCAAAGTAGGTATCCATAGTCATTTTCCTGTAGCAAAATAGGAAGTTAAAAAAAAAAAAAAAAAAAAAGAAGAATGTGTAAAAAACGAATTTCAATGTTTTTAAGAGAATTACTGGAATAAAGTGAATTATTGAAACATTGTAACATAATGAAATAAGAAATATATTATTTCTAAAAAGTAGAGTTATTATTATTAGTTCTTTGAGTTCTAACTTATTTTAGGAGAAATAAATCTTTTTAATACTGCAGAGAAAAATGAGGCATTAAATTTTTGTGCGTATGGAAAAGATGACTTTTTCTAGGAAATTTAGAATAGAGCTGAATCTCACATGAGACTTTTGAGTTTTAGTTATGCTAAAAGATTGTGTCCTTAATATTTCTCCCAAGCATGAATATCAAAAGAAATGAAATCACAATTGACATTTAAAATCTACATATTCGTTCTCATTAAAACCTGAATCACAATTTACTTTCTCCAACTATTCTATATCAAAGACATTCTAATATGATGATTATTCATTCCTTTTTGTATTTACAAAAAAATTGATCTGTCTCAAATCCTTCTCAATCAAGTGCATATCATTTTCGTAAACGTAACATTTGATATTATTTAAAATTAGACAGTTGGCAATGCATCCTTATATCCTAGGTATTTTTCACTTGTATTCCAAAAATCATTTTAAAAAAAGAAAAGAAACTTAAATTATACTTATTTGTATCGTTTCTGAAAATTATTTGAAAGTAAATTCCAAAAAAAACAATTTCAACGTGTAAAGTTTGCTATAAAATTAGCAAGCTATCAAAGCCGAAATCTTTATTGAGTTTTTTAACAAGAACTATATGAAATGTTTATTTTAAGAAAAATCATCTATCTTTTTAAAAACTTGTGTCAATTTTATATAACAATTAAGTACAGAGAACATGTCACCTTATAAGAATATAAGGTCCATTCTATCTGGGATTCTGAAGTAAACATTTTGCCTGAATAAAATAGAGAGCAGAAATGTTTTCAAAACTACTCATTGATATAGGACACAGAAAGATTAAGGAAAGTAGCAGGAAGAATAAATATTCCAGAAAGCCTTGGTAATATTGTTGGAGATTTGATAACCTCTTGACTGAGAGAATATATCCAAATATCCATCAGATTGGAATAGATTGCTCATCATGGTTGAAAGAAAGAGCTATTCTCACTTCAACAAATGACTCAGCTAATAACATCAACAACTTTCTGTTAAACAAACTGACCACTAAACATGCAAAGTATGAATCTGTGGATTCAGTAATGGAGGCAGAAGATGCTGTCCATTATCCGGTTGAGTTTTTGAATACTCTTTATCCACCTGGAATACCACCTCATGTTCTCAACCTCAAAATTCGAGTACCAATAATGCTACTGTGTAATTTGAATCCTCCAAAATTGTGTAATGGCACCAAGCTTCAGGAGAAAAATCTGCACAACAACGTCAGCGAGGCTACGATCTTAGCAGGAAAATACGGAGGATAGATCATATTTATCCCAAGAATTCCTCCGATACCATCGGACTACCATTTTGAATTCAAACATATCCAATATCCTGTTACAGTTTGCTATGCCATGACTATCATAAAACGCAGGGACAAAGTTTAAAAATGGCCAGCATAGATCTAAGAAATGACTGTTTTTCTCATGGTCAGTTTTACGTGGCATGTTCGAGAATCAGTTCCCGACAATTTGATAGTCCTTCAAGCAGAAAAAAACCCGATAGACATTGTTACAATGAAATATTAGGAATTTAATTGTGTTTAAGTCTGATTGTGAGTGTGTTTTTAACTTTGTGTATTCAATAAACAAATTGATTTAACCCTAAAATATATTCCAAACTGATCTATTTGTCCAGTTTAGTTTTTTATTTTGAAGATTAAATTAGTTCTTAAATAAGATAACATATTAATTATCATCTAAACATTTATCGAATATTTTATTACAGTATATTAAAATTTCTATTAATGCATTAAAACTTTTAGTTTATTAATAACTGGCTTTTACTCATTTAGAAGTAAATGTTCATAAGGTCTTGGTGTGAAAAATTTAATAATTCTGTTTTTCAAATACAAGAAAATTTCCCAAAATTTTAAATACTTTTTTTTTTTTTGAAAATATTCCTTTTTTACTATATCATTCCTTTTTATTTTTGCAGAAATTGTCTCCCACAGCGACATAAATGATAATGTTTATTAATTTGATTTAGATACTATTTATATATTGACTGACAAATGACCTAGGAAAATACCATTAAAATCAGTTTTGATTATTTAAATGATTTTGCTATTCCATTTACTAAATTGTTCTTTCCTCAATGTTTACTTTGCAAATCACTTAAAATTAACTCATTACAAGTTTCTTTATCCTTCCATATCTATAGTTTTATTTTTCAATTTACCCATGCGAAGAATGGGTATAGCAGCTAGTTCAAATATATATTTGCATTTTGATTGTCATAAATTATATCAGAATCGAAATTTATTTGATGTACTCTTGGAAATGCATCAAAATGTATTGAGTTAAAAAATAATTTACTGGAAAGAGAGAATAAAAGTAGTTTATGTGTTTGTTATATAACTGATGAGGAGAGAAACCTGTCTATAAAATTTAAAATCACCTTTGGTTTCCTTGATCTGTGAACACTTCCTCTTTTTATGTATGCACACTTACATAAATGTATTTTTTTTTAAAATTTTAATCTTTAAAAATTTTTGAATATAGATTTATAATTTCAAGGATATTTCTATTATTTTCAAAAAAATTATGAAAAAAAGTTGCAAGCCTAAATTTGGATATAAAACACACTTAGTTTAATGTCATATATGTTTGCAATCCATATTGGTTTCCAATATGTTCATCTGATTGTGAATTTGATACTGCTATGAATTATGTGTTTATCAATAAAGTGATACTAATAATCATTTACAGGACAAATTTGCCTAAAGAAGTGATGGCATTTCCAGATTTCCCTTTTCAAGATTGTGATGGACGATCTTTTCTTCACCATACTGAAGTATTGAGTTATTTGGAAGAATATGCAAAACATTATGGCCTTTATGAACGTATCAAAGTGAGTAAATTGGGTATTTAGTGACTATATGACCAGGTTTATATAAAAAGTCACATCTTCATTATAATTTATTAAAATATAATTTTGCTATTATTGAAACATTTGTTATCTTAACTGTGCTATCTTTCATTTAATTGCATATTTAAGAAAATGTTACAGAAATGGTTTTGTGTGTAAATTTTTTATTTGTGAAAATATAAGATGTTTGTATAAAATGCATTTTTGCAATTTTAAAAGAGTTTTATAAAATCTTTCATGTATTTGTCAAGTCTTTCATCATTTCAAATATTTCATGTACATATTCCTGATTTTTTTTATCTTTTTAAAAAAATGTGTTGTCTATTGTATTGTCATTTTTTGCACAGTGAAAAGAAATGCCATGTGCTATGTAATTTCATAAATGGATTTGAATGTAATCTTGCCTGTTTAATATTACAACAATTGATAGTAATCAAAGTAAAAATTATTCAACTGAAATAAATAAATTGAGTCATTAATCAAAAAATATGTGAGAATTAAAATATTGTTACGTAGATCCAGGTTCCAGAGGATTTTATGCAAAACAATCACAAAGAACAATAAACAGTTCTTCAAGAGCGATGCGAATTTATTAACAAAAATCCAATCCTTTAAATACAGGATTCAGCAGCAATATTCACAGAGTAAATCTCCAAAGGTCTTCACACCTTCAACAACAATCAAACACAATTATCTGTGTGTAAAATACACGTATGTAAAAGATTATTCACAAGCACAGCCGATCTAATTGCTAGTCAAAACAATGTTCACTACTTACTGGTTTAATCAAGACTGACTGGTTGCGGCTGGCACTCCTATTTATAGGCGCGGCAGAAACTTCCAGAAATATAACCGCTCGTGTCATCGAGCGTGACGTTAATGGAGAGATCCACTACTTTCTAGAGAGGGTTCCGAACTCGCCAACATGGTCGCCAATGACGCCAACTTGGTCGCCAAAAATGATGCCAATTTGGCTTTACCGCCAAGATTTTGCCAAGTTCTCATTGAATCACCATTATAACGAAGGGATGGCATTGCTTGTGAATAGTACAATTTTAACATGAAATAAATATAACATAGAGTAATATAAATGCATTAAACACCCAAATACAAATTATTTACACAAAATTCGTAACAATATGAATATTACCATACCAGGGGGAGAAAAAATTATTACTCCTACTAGCTGGATGGCCTGGCGTTGTACAAGCTTCTTCAAGTGTACAGCTTTATGCCTTGGAAGATTCCCTTTCAGTGTCAGTACTTCTGTGATTTCTATATTAATGTCATTAAAATACTCTTTTATGAAGTTTCTTCCACATCTTTGTCCTGTCGGGCGGGTCTGTTTTCACGCCACTTAGCTCGGCGTTGCAAGGGCTTTTTTCCATGGGTACAATTTTATCCCCATGGAAATTTTCCCTTTTTCTCTGGACACCAGTATTTCTGTGTGTGTGTTACTGAGCGATGTGAGTGATTTCTATATTTATGTCATTTAAATCCCATTTTCAGAAATTTCTTCCACTTCTCTTTGTCAGACAGATTTCTTTTCCCTCCCTTCAGCCAAACGTTGTATGGGTTTTTTCAAGTATAAACCCCCCTTTTTTCACCGAGGGATAAGATTTTTTTTTTCAAATTTCTATTTTTAATGAAAAATTTACAAAGCTAATCCAGTTTTGTTCTCATGAAAACAGACAATGTATGAATTTATTATTAATTAAATAATTTAGTAATAAGTAATAAAACGCAATATAACTTTAATTTTTAAAAACATATTAATTTATATCAATTTTCGTTAAATAATGAATCTAAAAAATGTCTACCATTAGCTATGAAAGGACTGTTTTTGTCTGGATGTTTGATTTTTCGATTAAATATGTGTAAGTGTGAAAAAAGAATTATGGGGAGAAAGCCTAAAAATTTGTTTACATTCCTTGTATAAAAACAGATTTAAAAGGAAATAGTACTATTTAATGACAACAGGGCATCATTTTCCTATTTTTTCAGTAAATTATTTCTCTAAAAGAAAATTATCGGTTGCGATGTATTATTAAAAACTAAGGTCATATATTTTAATTATTTTACACATGAAACAATGAATACTTTCTTAAAGTTCAAACTAATAAATTGGATTTGGAAAATTCATTATTTACAATCTTTATAAAAGAAAAAAACATTCAAAAAGAAAACTTCTTTATCTGACAGAAAAATCTTTTATCTACTTACGTACTCTCAGTAAGTTTTTTCCTGCATGTGCGCTATAAGCTCTCAAACTCATGTGTTCTGAGGTAGCTTTCCCATAATTAACTATTACAGGCATTTGGAGATTTTTCCAATTTTTTTCGTTGTATTTTTATGGCTCTTTAAAAATATTTTATGTATAAAGAAAGCAAAAATTTTTTTAATTAAAAAATTCCACAATTTTTTTGAAGTTTTACAATATTTTGTTTCAAATTAATTTGGCAGCGTTGGAAAAAGTTAAAAAAATGTACCAATCTGCTTGAAAAATAGTTTTATCTTTTTTAGGAATTTAAATTAGAAAAATTTAAAACATTGTAGAAATTGAGATTTTAAAAATATATTTCAAGTTAATCACACATGTTAAAAGCATTTATTTTTTAAACAAAGTTAATTTATACAGTCAATAGAGCAACGTCATGAAATTCCATTTTGGCCGAAAACTGATTTTTGACACCAACTTTTGTCATTATTGTAACAATAACAGTGTTACAACAATGCAAACAAATCAAAGTTGGTGCCATAAACTGGTTATGACCCAATTGTGAATCTAAACCATTCTCGAATTCACTTGAACCCACACAAAAAGTTTCATCAAAATTGCTCCAGCCCTTTAGGAGGAGTTCAGTCACATGCGCCGAAGGTTTTTATAAATAAAGATGAGAGTACTTGTAAAAAATCGCTAAGTTCATCCAAATTCTATGTTATAAATTAAGACACAATATTCTAAGTAAACACTTTTTCTTGTCTTACGATAAATTAGTTGATATTTGATAAGAATAACAAAAAAGAATTAAAACTTTTATTGGTTTCATTTGAATAATTTTATAGATTTAATGGTGTAAATTATCTATTTTATGAAGTCATATATCCAGTTTATAAAACTTATTCTTTCAATGATATATTTACACTTTGGATGTTTTCATTATTTTGTTCTACCTTTAAAGTAATATAGTTAACATATAACTTATGGAATTTTTGTTAAATTTATATTTTAAATTGTTAGGTTAAATTTGTCAGGCTCTTTTTTTTTTTCCCCTTTCCTTGATTTTTTTTAAGTATTATTTGTATTCTGTAGAATTTTTATATCTTCTTCAAATCTTTTTTTTAAATTCCAAATTTATATTGTTATAAAAACTATATTTTTCCAATTATTTATGGAATTTTGTAAAAGTACAATTTACTGCTATTAATTTTCATCGTTATTGTAAGTAAATTTTATTTCCTTTTCTGAATTTTTTTAAAACTTCTTTAAGCATGACTGATTCCTCATAAAATACTTTTCATTAATCAATTTTAGGTTTATATTTTAAAAAGTATGACAAAAAATTTTATTTCGTAATTCTTAAATTTCACACAAATCATTGCTTTTGTTCAATTTGTATTTTTCAGTTTCGTAAGCTCATTGAAAATATCAGACCTTTAAAACAAGAGAATATGACTGAATGGGCTGTTAGCTTTAGTGATGTTGTAACTAAGGAAAAAGAAACTTATATTTATGATGCTGTGATGGTTTGCAATGGGTAAGTTAAATGATTTTCATTAAAATTTTTCATCATCCACCCCTCCAGTAAAATAAAAAATTGATACATTCCATAATTTTTTTAAAAATACTTTTAATAAATGCATTAATTTAATTTTTTTAAGGATTTTGAAAAATTACTTGAAGTAATTTCATTTTAATTTTCAACTTAAAACTGTTTTACTAGATTAAGCGTGCAGCAGATTTAAAAAAGCCAAGAAAATAAAGGTCAGCAGCTACATCAATTCTCTCGCATCGTAAGCTTAACATGTTTGGAACATCCCATGTGAAATAATTGCGAAAGGCATGCAGATATTTAAAAGTCAAATATTCAAGCGTTCATTTTTCTAGGTGTTTTATTTTATTATTAGATGTTTTTTGTCATAGATCTTATCTGTTTTTCGAAAAGGGATTAAATTTAATTGTTACTAAAGGCATCCACTTAACTTATAACTTGCTCCATATTTTAAATTTATATTTAAAATATAATTTTTCTCAGTCAAACTGAATATACAAATTTTTAAATATGTTCTTGTTAACATTTTAAGCATGATAATGAATATTGTTTTTGCATGTATTTGGAAAATTTCATTAAATCTTATCATGAATTGTTTTAAATTTGTCATCTTCATATATCATTTAAAAATTCCAATATAAATGTACTTGCATGTGCTCAATATTTTCCTTTATTTCAAAGAGAATTGTACAGAAGGTTTTCTTTTCTTTTCTTTTTTTTTGTTCATTTTATTTGGTTTTAGTTGAGTTAACACTTTTCCGTTATATTAAAATAAAATATCATCTCTCTTAAATTTGTATATTTGTTCTTGTGTGTGATAATTAAAAATAACTAATTAATCATATTACTTTATAATGAAAATTATATTTATATGCATCTGAAAGGATCTTTTTAGAATAAACTAGTGAGATGCAACCATATAAGCTGGAATGTCATTGGATAGTTAAAATATACTGTTAAAAGTTGTTAGCTATATATCAATATTGATTAGCCTATAAATTTTATATCATTAATTTTATGATAGATGTAATTTCTAATTTGTTATTCTTCTATAAATGCAGATTGTTTCTTGAAATTGTTTATTCTAAAATGTGTATGTTATCTGTTACAGGCATTATTCTGTGCCATATTTTCCAGAGATTCCTGGCCTAAATGATTTTAAGGGTGTCATGATTCATAGTCATGATTACAGAGTACCCCAAGCTTTCAAAGACCTCAAAGTAGTTGTTTTGGGAGCTGGAGCTTCGGGAATTGACATAGCAATCGAGGTTTCCAGTGTTGCCAAAGAAGTAAGAATATCCTCTCTCTCATGTGTGAATGTGCATGTGTATTATGTTTGAGAGTATGTTAGGTGGGCTAAATATTAAAGAGCAATAGATAAAATATTTTGCTTACAGTTATCTCCAAATGCAAGATATATGAATTATGTTACATATTTATGCAATTGAAAAACAGTTTTTGTTGAATTTTTCAATATAAATTATATTTTGTAATACAATTATATCTTAATTGGGTGCTCTGTTTATGTGTATTTAACATTCTTTAAATACAAATGTTTTGTAATATAAATTGAAGCTCAGTTGGTTTTATAAAACACATACTCTTGTTTATAATACTGAGTCTTTAAAGTTATGTGTGAAAGCATTTAATAAATATGTAACTTTTTTTTGGGGGGGGGGGGGGACATGTTATTTTTTTATGTAATTAAAGCATATTGGAGACAAAATATAAAATATGTTATATATTGAGATAAAAATTTGATTCAAAGAAAAAGGAATAACATATAATGCGCCCCCCCCCCCCCCATTAATTGAGGCTTAACTCTCCACAAAGACAGCATTAAAATATAGACAGTTCTGATATTGTACAGCTACATACAAACTTATTTTGGTTAGTTGTAATATGTATATAATATATTTTCTTAAAAAGTATATATTTCAGATAACACTACACTTCACAAAATATTTAATTGAATATAAAATAAAACCTATATGTAAAAAATAATCATTGTAATTTATTCATATTAACTGTCTGCATAAAATTTAAAATAATTATATTTTTAATTAAATATTTGGTAGATTTTTTAATTGTTGTCCATTATTTTTTATCTGCATTATTCCTGATAATTATTTTATCAGAAATTGTAATTCTTAAATTTTAATGCTAAAAGATAAATCTTCTTTAATACCTTAATCTCAAAATATTTTTATTAGAATTTATTTGAATATTTTTTTGTTCAAGTCAAAAATCAATGTAACATAATTTTTTGTTAAAATACCTGTTTTAGCATGAAAGCAATGAGTGAAATTTTTGTTTTATTCTTAACAACTTAAACTGATAATTGATGTAGATAAGTTTTCCAAGAGTGAGTTTCAGTGCTAATTCTTATTTTTTTATCATGCCTTACTTATTCTTAATATATAATGTTAATGTTATATGTATTTAAACTTTAATTTCTTTATATTAGATGCTTTTTTTATATTTTCTTCATCTGTTATGAATTTTAATACAATCTTTCCCCTCCCCCTTCTTTGTGAAATATAAAATATTTCTAACTTTTATATGTTATACATACCTCTCTAATTTTTTTCAAATACATATTACATTTTTTTAGAATAAAATGTAACCTCAATTTAATTTTATGATAAGAAAAATATGATCAATTAATTACTATATTCATAAAATAATGTATCATAAGGTTAAATAGTAAATAAAATTTGATTATTGAAGAGGAAAGAAACCATTGCAACAAAAACTAATATCTTGTTATATATGCTGCATTATTCCAGAATATGTCTATTTTATATTATATATATATATATATACACACACACTGAAGTGCCACTGAATTAGGGATACCTACCTAGTAACAAGTTGGGCCTCCTTTAGCCTTGATAACGGCTGCCACACGAGGAGGCATAGATTCAACAAATTTCTGGAAACGTTCCACTGGAATGACTTGCCAAATATTGGCTAAAGCTGTCCATAATTCAGTAAGTTTTATTGGTGCTGTGTGATGGCCTTTCACGTCTCGTTCCAAAACATTCCAAAGATGCTCAATAGGATTTAAGTCTGGACTTCTAAGTGGCCAACTTATGACAGAAAAATCAGAGGAATGCTTGCCCAACCAGCCAGTAATGAACTGGGACTTGTGAGAGGTACAGTTGTCTTGCTGGAAAATTCCATTACCATGCAGATAACAGAACTGCATAATCAGATGGAGGTGATCACCCAGCAACTCTATGTACCAAATTGCATTGAGGGAGTGTGGTACACACACACTAAAGATCCCAAACAGTGCCACGAAAAAACACCCCAGACCATGATTGAGCCCCCATACCTTTGTACAGTTCCAACCTAGCATGCAGGATTTATGGCTTCTTGAGCCGGATGTCATATTCTCAGCCTCTCATTGGTGTTAAGTAGACAGAATTGAAAATCATCACTCTATGCTACTCGTTTCAAGTCTCTATGCTCTCTTGCCCAGGCAAGAGATGCAGCCCTACGACGAGCATTGAGAAATGGTACTCTTGTAGGTCGAAGGCTCCTGAAACCCATATTGTGAAATGAGCATTACACAGTCTGCTTATTGACTGTACGACTGGCACTGTCATTGAACTGAGTGGTAATTTGAGTAATAATACAGTATTATAATTAATACAGTACCCTGAGCCATCTCTCATCACACACTGTCTAGGCTAATTGTCCTTTGCAGTTTGCCCAATGACTGGTTTTTTGTCCACAATCAATATATTCTTGGTATACTCTTTACACTGTTGACCTTGAAAATCCTAGCTGTCTGACGATTTTGGAAATTGAATGACCCATGTGTCACACACCTACAATTTGTCCATGATCGAAGGCATCTATTTCAGGCAGTTTACCCATACTGGCAATTCCGACAACTAATTCAGAACAACCATAGTATGCACTATAGATGCAGTTACCACTGTACCCTCACTTCCACATAAATGATGCACAGCACTACACAATTTGCATAGCCTTTGCTATCCCTAATTAAGTGGCACTTCAGTGTATATATATATGTATAGAGTTAAATATTTATTTAAAGTTTTAATTGACTACTTAATCAAATTTTTCAAAAATTCAGTTTATCTAAAATAAGATTTTTTTTTATATTTATTTGTCTTTCTATTCTGTATTCTTTTAAGTTTTTATATAGAATAGGTCAAACATATATTATTTTTCATCCAAAATCATCAAGTTGCTTTAACCATACTTTTGAAATATATTTTGCTGTTTATTTCAGATTGAAATTTTTTAATAAGTTAAATTTTTGTTTACTTAATAAGTAATATTAGCATTGTATTATATTTCGAATATAATCTCATTTGCTTTTATTTTCAATGATATTTAATTCTGAAAATACTCAAAAATAAAAATTTGTAATAGACATTATTAAAAGTTTGACTTATTTTTACTTTTTATTTCATCTACAGGTAATATTAAGTCATAATACTCCTCCAAAGACATGCCCACTGCCTAGTAACACTAGTCAAGAAAAAGGTATTGAATCTGTAGATGAATCATCCGTTACTTTTATTGGTGGAAAGAAATACGAATGTGATGTCCTCATCATATGCACTGGGTATCTCTATCATTACCCCTTTTTTGATCCTAGTTGCAATGTTGAAATAGGAGATCAGAAAGTTTCTCCTCTGTATCTGCACATGTTTCTCATTGACCACCCCACCCTTGCCATATGGGCAGTTCCAAAGTTGATTATCCCCTTCCCTATTTATGACCAACAGTCAAAAGTATTTCTCAAGTTTTTGAAAGGCTTGATTGAACTTCCCAGTCCTGAAGTAATGAGGGCAGAAACAGAAAAAGATTTCAACCGCCGATTAGAGGCAGGCTTCAAGGCAAGGCATGCTCATGTCATGCCTGGGGACTGGCAGTGGGAATACGATGATGCTTTATGTGAATTAGGAAAAATTGACCCAGTGCCTCCAGCAGTTCGCAATTTGTTTAGGCATGTTCACCATTTAAGGACTCTGGATGTTATACATTATAAAGATACTAATTATAATTTAGTTGACAATAAAACTTTTAAACAAGTTAATTAAAATTTGAAATGTCTTTCGTAATTATACTGCAAACTGCAATTTTATCTTAAGTAAATTTAATTCACTATTCTCATAAAATTTTGTAAATTATTTTATTTTCATCTGCAATATTCATCTCCTCTGTATCACTAAAAAATTCTTGTTTCTACAAAGCTTCATTCTGAAATTGTTAAAAAAAACTGTTAAAATATGAGATATATTAAAGAAAAATATGAATTTTCAAAAAGCAAGGAATTAAGAGGGAAATAATTTGATCATAAGGAAACTCATGAAAATATGGATTTATCCTTTCATTTTGTTAATATAGAAAAGATTGTATATGTTGTGAAAAAAATTTTCTTTCATCAAAATTTTAAATTGTAGCGTGCAAAGTATTGTTAATAAACTGGTAAATACTCTGAGAAATTAATTCAATTCTTAATATATTATAATTTATTATTATATGAACTTTTCTCTTGAAATGTTATTTACATGTTATGTAGAGACATGTTTTGTGATTTTACAAGACAAACACTTTGCTGCATGTGATATTTCTGTGATTTTATTGATTTGTAATATTATCATCATCTCTAACAATCCAGATACGTTGTTGGGATTTCTTTCATTTGTTTAAGCAATTTTTACAACATTTTTTAGTTTTAAGAGCTATACAAGTTCATGAAAAAAATAATTGTTTTTTGAACTGCTTATTTTAATATTGTATGATTAAAAAAAAATAAGATTTTAAAATTTAAATGTAGGATTTCTGTATTATGAATTTTGTTCCATTACATCTTTTAGGTTTATAATCTCTTGTATTTTTGACTGATTAAAAATAAATATCTTGTTTAACTTTTTGAGCATTATATACATGTAATTACTAATGTTGTCTGATTTTCTTGTTAATATTCTTGTTGTTTAAAAAGAGTGTATTTGTAATTAAACTAATCTGAGACTTACCAAAGAACATACAATTATTTTTCTAGTGAGTGTGAGTTCATAAAAATTCATGAGTTTTTATTTCTTCCTTAAAATCTCCTCTGGTTAAAACTTTTATAGAGTGAAAATGGAACTTATGCTTTGCTTGTGTTAAAGGAGTAGTGCAATTTATTTGTGATTTATAAATTCATTGGTTGAGCTTTTTTTCTTTTTGACATATATTTTGTGTTACAAGTGACATTTAGATAATAGTTACATAGTTAATTAAGTTTGAAGATTTTATTCTTATATGTTATGTATCTGAGAAAAATAAAGTTTATATTTCTTACTGAAATTTAGTGATATTTTTTGCTTTCTGACTACCCTGATGTTTCTTTTAAGTTGTGGTTTATAATATTTGTTTAATTGTTTTTTTAATTAATAAATAAAATAACTATCCTGAAAACATAAAATAACTCATATGAAACCTTTTTAGTTACTATAACATTGTTTTAAAATATATATATAATTAATTTTAAAGGAATCAAGTATACTTTTCGTTATGTTGTGTTGAAGAGAGAAAAAAAAAACTTGTTACCAATTGATTCATGTGAAGATTTGTGTTATTCTGCATAAATTCATCTTACCAACATTTTATTTTTGTCAATCATTGTAATAGGCATGCAATTTTTATGTAAGTTTAATGCAATTATTCAGTAATTAAATTCTTGTATTTGTAAATTAATGTTACTTATATATTTTTAAATTTATATTATTTTACTGAGTTATAATCTTTTTATTTCAGTTATTTTACTTATGAATAAAGATCAGATATGGATTAAAAACTTGCAATATGCATATATATGTAATCCAAGTATTGATATATTTCCAATCTTACTTAAGTTAAATTCTTATGTAATAATTTGTATTTATGTTGTGAAAATCTACTCAACTCAGTGTTAATATTCTGAATAGTTTGAACATGCCTTTTTATTGAAAAAAGATTTTAAAAGTGACAGAATGTTAATGCTCAATATGAACAACTTGTTCACTATTTCAGATAGTTAAAATAAATTTATTTATGTTGAATCCCGAATTAGTAAACTTTTCTAATTAGTATTTAATGAACCTTACAAGTCTTCAGAAATACAATTAAAATTTGAGTAATGTAAACCAAAAAAGTTTGATGGAAGTTTTAATTCTATAAATAAAATTTTAATTGAATTTGTGTTTGTTAATATAACAATATGAGAATGAAGATGTTAGATTAATTTTTGCTGTAAAGTAAGCTTAGATCAAAATTTTATTTTCTTTAAATTTCTGATGTTTTATTTAATAAATATACTTTTACTGAACCCAAATCTTTTAGTAAATAGGTATTTTTAATATTAATAATTATAAATTTTAAGAATGTTAGAAGAAGCATCTGGGTGGTTTTCATAAATTTTGAACTTTCCATGATGATGAGGAAAAAAATCTGAGCTATCTATTAATAATGTCATTGATCAGGCACAATTGGTTGAAAAGATTTTGAGAGTAGAAAGGGATACTTTTTTATTACACATACTCTGCCGAGCACCAAAAATGTAACACCACAAAGGAACCACGAAATTTTCAATATGTGTATATCAAATAGGGTTATTAGAAAAAGATTAATATATTTTAGCACACATGTGTCATGCTGTCATACTCCAATTCACATCCACAAGATCTTTCTTCTTGTCGCCCAACCGGTATAGTGGTTAGCGATGCCACTGCTGTGATGCCGTAGGGACTGGGTTTGAATCCCGGAGAAGACATGGATGTTTGTAAATGTATAGTGCCTTCGCGGCATAGGGGTACTCTAAATAGCCATCGAGCCGCAAGTCTTTTTGTGTGGTTGGTGGAAGGGGTAGAGAGGTGGGAGGCCCCTGACTACCCCCAGATGTCCTCCCTCAAAATTGGGGTGGAAACGAGCCAAATCGTACTGTCACCTGTATGGTGCTCAAAGCTACGGCTAAAGACAAGCGTCACTTAGCCCTTTACCATGATGAATTTCGTGCGCCTTGATCTGGCCTTTGCCAAACAGGTGGCATCAGTAACAACAACAACAGGATCTTTCTTTCAGTGCTAAAACTCGTAGAAATGGTTATTTCCAGCCATGGCAGCAACTCTGAATACTAATTTGTTACCTTCATTTTATCGCAGAATGCTGTATTTTCAATATTTCCTTTGTATTATCTGTTATATATCTAATAAATTTGGCCTTGATATCTCTTATCTATCTTGGTGTTGCAAATTGGGTGACCAGAAATGCATATGAAGTAAAGAGTATTTGTGTGGACGAGTTTTCTAAATTTTGAGTTTGTTCAAGTAATAGAGTTGATTTTATGACATGAATTTTAAAGAGTTTAAACAGGGGATGTCAATCTTATGTGGTGAATTTGTTATTAACTTGTAAAACATTGGGCTTTTCTAAAATAATTATTTTGGTTTTAAAGAAATCAATAATTATTAGAAAAGCTATTCTCGTTTTTGAAACTGTGTTATTTACCAATAACCTATAATCAAAATTGTAAATTCCGCGTAAAGACTTTTATTTGAAAATGATTGGATATCATAGAAGTATGAATAAAAAATTTTAATCAAGTATTGAAAGAAATGATTGTTGAAAAGCGAATCAAAGAACTTAATGTATCCCAAAGTGAATTAGTGTTTGAGCACTCGCCAAAAACATATTGAAAGATTGTGAATCTTAGTACAGTAGAACGTCGTTTATCCGAATTAATTGGGACCGGACACCGTTCGGATACGCGATTGTTTGGATAACCGAATGCGATCCATGCAGTATATGAAACCGGACACTTCGAATATTGAAAATCATCACATGCGGGAAACGTGCTTGAAGAAAAAGTAAAATAGGTGCAAAATGTCACAATATTACTTTTATTGTGGAAAATAATCACTTATTTTTCGCTGTACCATTGTACACCTTCGTTTTTTCTCTGCCAGGGTCTCTGAAAAAGCTGGTTAGGATATTTGACGCTCCGGATAATTAACGTTCGGATAAACGACGTTCTACTGTATATAATTTAGTTAATATAATCATTATTAACCAGAAAGCATACTCAAAATAGACATTCGCTAAAAATACTTATAAATAAAATTTGACAGCATACAAGGCGAGGAAAATTAAACGGGTAGTGTGTGGATATCTTTGTGACTAGAACTAACGGGTGAATCACACTCAGGAAAGCATTAGTTTTTGAGTATACGATTACAGTTTCTGAAATAAGATAAAATTAGTTCGTTGCTCAGCTTGGGGCCTAATACACAGAGCATGAAATTTGATTGCATTTTACTGAATAGTTTCTTTTTCAGCCGAGAAATGCAATTACTTCCCATTTAATTTCGATTACCTCATGTTTGTTTATTTGTGTTTCTGTATAATATGTATGCAATATAGCAGTGATAACTGGGTTTAAATATTTTGCAATGTTAGTGAAAATTCATCTTCATTTGTGTAAGTGCATCTTTTTTAATTGTGGAGGTCGATTGTCACCACTTTAAATCTTAGTAAGGAATATTACTTCCAATGTATCTTGGAGCATTAGTGACGTTGCGTAGAATTTTATTTTACGGAACTATATCTTAGTTAGTTTTGGATAGATAGTTTTGAACTCCAGATAGTCTTTCCAAAAGTTAGAATTTGCGAAAATTTGTTGTTTAAAAAATACCGTTCCATTTGCTTAAATAGTAGAACTTTATTTTGTAGAGAGCGGATTGGATTTCATTCAGTTTGAGGGAGCCATAGATGAAATTTATTCCAGAATTTCTTAACTGGTTATTGAATTTGTTTTCTGAATGTGATTTTACTATCGAGGATGAGTCTCAACCATTTGGCAAGGAGTGCAGACTTAGTCACTATCCACACCAAGCTTTACTTTGATGATATAAAATTGGAATTTCTTCACGTGAAATGCAATGACAATAATAATGCATTAGGAATGTATAACTTAGCTGAAAAGAAAAGAAAATACGATTCATTTGAATGTTATATAATATAAAATCACACACACATATATATAACATAATTGTATTTTTTAAGAAAAACATAAAACAATCTTTTAAGCATGCTAAAATTACGTATGAAATATATTCAAATATCTTGGAACACACACACACGTTATATATAAATACCGTAAAATCCGGCGTATAACGCGCACTTTTAATACAAAAAATGGGATCGAAATTTGGGGTGCGTGTTGTATGCCAGGTTTAAAAACGATAACTTTAAAAATAAAAAAAAAAGATGACTTAGAAAAAAATTAGGCTTCCACTTATATTGAAATACTGTTTATTTAAAAGAAATGAGAGACATTTCTTATGAACTACAAAGATTGTAGTTCTGGAAATGTACTATTTTTTTCTGAAACTTGGAATAATACCTCGAATTAATGATTTCAAGAAATTAGAGCATTGCGCATATACATTTCAGGTTTCTTCGTAAAAAAGGGAGTGCGCGTTATACGGCGGTGCGCGCTATACGCCGGATTTTACGGTAAATAAAATAGTATCAGTTTATTTATACTGTGCTAATGTCATCTGATCTATAGCAGGGATGGCGAACCACGGGCACAATATTTTTGGCACGTCAGTGATTAAAGTGGTTTGTATTTTATTTTTCAAAGTTCACTATATAGTATTGCGAATAAACGCGAGTGATCGGGCAGCACACTCATTTATTATTGTCTTGCCATAGTTACGTTGTAGACTACAACTGCTTATGATGAAAAGTTTGTCTACGCATAGCACAGTCAATTTCATTGACACAACTGTATTTTAAGGTTTATCTGTGTTATATTTACGATTTTTAACTATTGTTTAACATGGCTAGAGTTCAGCAAAATAACAAAAAGTGCAAGTTAGTAAGTGTAACAGAGAATTTCAAGTATGGTGGACAGAAAAACATGGCATTATTAGTAAAGGCGACAAAGTACTATGTGTTTTATGTTCTGGAAAAGTGGTATGCTAAACTGTAAAACGGTATCTAGATATATATTATAAATGCGAAAGTTTTTGTGAGGATGTTTGGTCGTCTTTCACGCAAAAACAACTGAATGGATTTTAATGAAACTTTACAGTAATATTGCTTAGACATCAGAATAACTCATAGGCTATAATTTATAAAGATATTGTGTGAAGTGTCCAAAATATAACGATATTTGTCAAGTAAGTAGGAAAAAATTCTACCATCTGCAAGCAATTCTGGCGTGCTCTGCAAAAAAGCCCACGACAGCATATATATCTATCTTTTATTTGTGAAGAAACCTTTTTTGTTTTCGCTACGCAAGGCGCTCGCTTCTAATTAATTCCTGTGATCAGCATAATCCCTATTTTTTTTTATTTCAGAGTTTCTTCATTTATTTCAAAACTAAGTTTTGAAGGGAGAGGTTGTTATAAATCTCTCTTTATTTGTGTGTGTGTGAATATGTTTTTTTATTATTATTATATATGATTTTATTATGCACATTTGATAGTTAAAAAATTGAACTTTTTTCAAAATAAATACTTTTATCGGTTCTAGTACACAAGTAAATAAACTTTCTCTTTCACACTACATCATTTGGACAAATTTTCAAAATTTGTTATTGGTTAGTAGTTAATATTATAATGCTATAATTTTAATTAAATAGGCAGATATTGCATTTTTAAGTATAAAAATAATTATAACTACTGTACTGTATTTTTTTGGAGTGAGTGAATATTAACGTCGCACTGTTCAGCTACACGAGGGCTTTTGGCAACGGACCACGTAAAACCATGGTCAAGTGACGTGGACGACACTTGAGCTGGCACTCCTTTCTCCTAATTACCACACCACACCAACTTAGAAAGAATATTCTACCAATACTTAGTAGGAATATTCTTTGAAATCCACTCTTCCAAGATATATGGCAGTACGGGTTCTATGATGAGTATTTTAGCGGGGAAGGCGAATAGTTTTGTAGCAGATATTGCGTTTTCAGCGGATTGCAAAGATTATTATTTTTGTCCCGAAAAAATAGTTTATGTAAAAATTTAAGTGTCTTATATTTTTGTATGTTAATGAAGACCATAGAAAACGATTTAACTAGTTTTACAGTGGAATATCTTTAATTTATTAGCTCTAACGGATTAAATTTCTCAAAGTGGAGTATTTTGTTTATGTATATCCCTTAATTTTCAATGTAGGGATCAAAAAAAAATATTGTATGAAGAAAACTGCAATTAATCAAAGTATTAACGTGCATCGCTCCCCTACACGGCGGGTCTTAAAAAGCTCGAGCTATGAAAGTAGCTAGACATTTGCCAATTTGACTCTATCGTCAACATTTCGCTATGTTTTTCACTGAATCGCCATTATAACTTAAGAAATGGCGTTGCTTGCGAATATTACAATTTTAACATAAAATAAATACAACAGAAAGTAATATTAATGTATTACACTTTCAGATATAAATTATTTACACTATTTTAAGCGTTCATTACACAAAACTTTTAACAATGTGTTACTTTTGCTGAGCAGAGATCAGTTTAGGGAGGTATTTTCAAAAATCGACCCTCAGCGGGAAGTTGTAAATAAATAAAAAAAAATCCTTTTTATCAGCTATTAGATATACTTACTTAAAATTTAAAAAAGGTTTTTTTTTTTTTTTTTTTTTGTTCAGTTGAGATATGCAAAAAGCTTTTTTTTGTTTAATTTGCCATTCACGTAAAATCAACCCATTAAAAACTTCTTTATCCTTCAATCTGTGTTGTTTAATTTTTCAGTTCACCCGTGCAAAGAACGGGTATACCAGCTAGTTTTGAAATAAATCACTAATCCTGTTGTCAAAAAAAGTAAACCACAGTAAAAGTAATTAAGAGGTCTCGGGTGTTAAATTTTTCTAGAGATCTGAAAATATAAACAATTTTCAAACAGGTATAATTCTTTTAAATTTAAATTAAATGATTTGAATCTTTCACACATTATTTATAAAAGAATGCGGCTTCAGAAAAATATAAAATGTTTAAAATGTAATAATAATTTTAAAAATCATAAGCATATGAAAATTCTATAATAAAAATTAGGTATTATTTGCGTTGTGCACGCTATTTTCTAAAATAGTAGCCTCTGATGTATAAAACTTTGTGTGTAGAATTATAAAATACATCATACTCTTTAAACCCTACCTAATTTTAGTATTATATATCTTTTGTATTTCAAAATATTTGTAAAATATTGCAATTTTTTAAATATTTTTT